>VYZP01073361.1:0-12923 GCA_013400635.1 Hypocryptadius cinnamomeus | reverse complement strand
TATAAAAGCTTTTTTTTGCCCACTTACTTTTTCAGTACAGAGGGGAATAAGACTGTGGAGTTGTAGATGTGTGCATATATAGACATAACTTTTAATGGTCTGGTGCCCTGTGTTAGGTACTCATCAATTGTTTATGAAAACTGTTCAGAAAAACTACCCTCCAAGCAGGTGTGGATGTGATAGGAGCTTATAAAATTTCACTGTGAGCATGATGACTGTGTCTGTTGTTCCACAGAACACACTCTGTAACTTTGTACCATGCTGCAAGGGTTACATGTACAAGGCAGGGAAAGGGAAGAGTGTTATTCACAAAAGCAGGTGGAGCTGTTATGTATTAGAAGGAGTTTCACTCACTTAATTTGCAAACCCAGATTGTTTCAGGATCACAGTCCCTCCCTTTCCTAGCTAGTGCCTTCTATTGTTCAGGCATTGGGCTTTGCTGGTGTTCTCAATAAGATCCTGTTAATTCGGTTGCATTGTCCTTGGTAACCGCTAAAGCCCTGAGTATTTATCTGGTGGTTATTTGTTTGCTTTTGTTTTAAAGGCAAACTGATTTTTTAATGGCTTTTTTAGACTCCTACATTGTGCTCATGGACAGGCTTGATCACACGCAATGGCCTCTGGGAGCTGTGCAGGTAAAACCAAGTCACAAACGTACTGGAGAGACAAATAATATTAGAACTTTATTGAAGGCAGTAATGCTTAAATGCTGAGGAGAATACAGTGCTGGAATCCAAATGATGGGAGCTTAACAATTTAGGTGGAAGCCACAGGCTATAATGTTACCCTATGGACTAAAGGACTGCTTCTTACAAGTGTTTATTATTATTATTGTTACAGCTGTGTCAGGACTTCTGTTGACACACCGACAATTAAAAATATTTGTTTTCATGTAGTTTTGTGGGTATTTGTAGTATCCTGGGGCAAATTTAATTTCTGTGTAAGGTTGGAGCCAGCTGGTCTACAGAGACTCTGTCTGTGAGGTGGTCCTTGGCTCCTGCTGCATAGTAGTGCTCATGTGAGGGATGGAGGCAGGATTTTTGCATTATAAGATGCACATCTTAGTCCTGTGTGTTCTCCTTTATTGCACAGTTCCCAGTTCTAAGCAATAAAGAAAATGTATCATCATCCTTGAGCTATGAGTGAAGCCAAAAATCTTCCAGATGCTTATTGATATTCTGCTCTGATTTAAGGTGTGAGGCGCTTCAGCTATGTGTCATGTCATCTCCCAGTTCAGACTTTGACAACTAATTCAGTTTTATTTCTTGTTTGGAAGATGTTGTTTAATATTTCTAAGTATTGCATTTTTAAGGAGAACCTCTTTAGGAAAGATTTGTTTAGAAAGTGTTGAGAGGTAGTAGCAGGTTGGTTTATTTATGAAGGGAGTTTTTGCACTCCTCTACACACTACAGTGTTGAATAAACGTGTAGTGTCTTTTAGTGTGTACTTGTAATTATGATAATGGTAAAATTCATAAATAATTTCAATTCCTAAATTTTGCCTCAAAGGCAATAAGAAATGTAAAAGGCACGGACTGTTGCTTTTTCATATTTGCAATTATTGAGAAAGTAGATCCATGGCTCCATCTGCTGGGGTTCAAAACCAGAAGCACAAGGAATTGTTTCTTGAAAGCACTGAGTTCTGGCACACTTGTGAGAGTAGCTTCTGGGCAGATGCTGAAATAAAATGTACTGCATTTTATTTTTCAGCTGGTGAATTGATGGAGTAGATTTCTCTGGGGATATTGGTGTAATATTGTGACAAATTTTCCTGTTTTAAAACTTGCAGTTTTTTTCCTGCAGTTAAGTTCGCTGTCTGAAAGTTGAGCAATTTGTCTCTTTTGACAAGATAGAGTAATATATACAATACAGAGCTGCCTGTATAATTTTTACCCTATGTGTATTTTATAGTCAGACAACTTCTGTAGGCAAGATAAAGGCCTGATATTACAACATTAGCTGGATGGTTCCTTCAAAGATCTCCTGTGGGGAGGCCAAACTATAAAAAACTTGACTTCTTGGCCTTCACTGGCAATTAAATATGAGATTTTGAGATTATTTTGCAGTGTCTTGATGCAGACCACCATGAAAGGAAGCTATTTCCATCTGATAGACTTTTGAAATTTCTATTAAGAGGGAAAATATTTTGCTCACACTTGGTTTCTCATTTCCATTGGTCTGAGCACAGGAGCTCAGAAACTCTGAGCTGTAGCCAACCTCTTGAGAAAGAGAATATTCTGAAATAATCCACTGTTACTCTGCCTGCAATTGTTTTCAAAGCAGCTTTGTAAGTTTCTGTCATTATATCAAAATCTGTCTTGTGTAATGCCAGCTGCAAGAATATGCATCAAAAATCCATTCCATGGAAAGCAAACATTGTCTTTGGTGTTCAGCGCTGAGTAAACACTTCTGTTTCAGTAGAGACTGGATTTTAGAATTCGAAAGTATTACAAAGTAATGGCTGTGTATTTGATCAAGATTCAAACCTTCACACAGAATAGTGTGCCTGTTTTCTTGAGTATTCTCATTATGTGCTAGCATATTTTGTCCTCAACAAAGGTTTTTCTCTGCTCTTTTCTTTTTCCTCTGTTGAAGGTTTTAAGAATGATGCCAGCAGGGACGAGGATTTTAGATAAATAAAATGAATGGTTTTGCAGAGAAGATGTAGCTGGAGTGAATGTCACTCTGTGAGGGTTACTACTGTAACATTGCAAGTACAAACACTCATGTTAAATGTGGAGACTGAAAGGAGACACTTCCTATGTTAGTCATAACAGGACATATATGGCAGTTTATAACTCCTCTGCTGTAAGCAAAAATATTAATGGAAGATCAGACTTCAGTATTATCTGAAAGTATTGCTATCTTGAAATACTTGTTATTTTTCCTTGTGTTGCAAGTAGAAAAGTTGTCATTGTAACTTAATGCTAAACTTTGGCAGGTTAACAGTGCAAAATGTATGCGTATGTAAATGGTATATAATTCTATTAAGTCATTAATATTTAAAATACTACTAGAACATTCACAACATGCAAACAGTGTATGCACATGGGCATGCATATATACAGGTATATTTGCACAAGGGTGCATGTTTTAAGAAATATTCTCTGATAGCTATTGTAGACCTAGAAAGAAGAGTGTATTGTACTTAGTTCATATTTTATGGGTGAGGATTTCTACTGCTTAGACAATTAGAGAAATGGTGACAGTTTATTTGTGTTCTTCCTTCAAGAGACAGGAAAGGAGGAATCAACTGAATAAATACTGTTTTGTTATCTGCTGTTAGAGGCAATGTATTCTATTAAAATTCATTACCACCTGGAAGGCCACGGCTATGTTTATTCAGGGTCAGTCCTTAGAAATAATCTCTTATTTAGACACAGTCTTTGTATTCCCAGTGCAAGTTACAGAGTGTGCTTTTTGCTCAGTTTTCTGCTTCCTTCTGCTCTCAGCTTGGAAAATTTTGTCATTATAAACTAGAATGGCTTATTCTTCAATGAAGTGACAATTTAAGCTGTGGGCAGGAGAGAGAACAGCGGCAGCAAATGTTTTATACACCCATAAAATGCCTATAGAGGTTTAAGGTATTTTAGAAGTACTTTTTTCATCTACTGCTATTGTAAAACTGCATTCTAAATTGTGGTGTTTTTTGTTTTTTTTTTCCCCAGCAATTACGAGCTGTCCTTAAAATACAGGAAAGAATCCTCACAATCTCTAAAAATCTTGTGTGTATGTGCTTATCTATATGTACCAGTAAGCCTGCAGGTAGAGATTCACTACAGCAAAGAAACCCCAGCACAGTTACAGTATTGAAGTGGTTAAAGGAGCCAGAGAAGCTTGAAAGGGAGGGATGAAGAGTTTGATGTGGCTTTCAAAAGCCCATTTTCGGTAGGCAGAATGAACAAGCTGGGATAACACCATCTCCTGTGGGAGCTCTCAGGGCCTTGTCTTGTCTGCACTGCCCCCCCTGCAGTTGCTCTTACACAGTGGTCTAAATGCAAACTTTCACAGTGCAAAATTTAATGTCAGTGAAATGGAACAGCTGGCTGTGCTTCAGTTCACTGGTGGATGTAAAGTTTTTCTGGTAACTCTGTGGGGTCCTGTATTGCCAGTTTTGCCCCCATCAGACTGAATTCAAATTGGGGGTTTCAGTCACAGAACCTGGGTGTTGTCTAGGTCGGGATTTAGCTTGCCATCAGAGATTGCCAGCGACTTCTTGCAATTAGTGACTATTCCCAGGCTGTTTTTCTCATCTTGAACTGCAAAATTGCTTATTGATTCCTGGTGCTTGTGAATAGTGAGGCTGCTTGGCACTGCATGTTCAGAGTGGAACTGTACTAGCATTTAAAAAAAAATGTTAACAGCAGAAAAGTGCAGTTCAATCTCTAGTCAGATACAGTCTTTGAACTTGTAACCCTTCCTTTCACAGTTATATAACATATATGTAGTTTTATTAATACTTAAATATTCTGTTTCCATTTATGTATATTTGTGTGTATGTATACACTACCTAAAGATATACCTTGCTCACAGGTACTTGCTGAGCCACATAGCACATATTAAATTGCTCATTAGATGAATTACTTTGTTTTTGCACTTGACATACAAACCCTGTCTAGACAGATGACTTGGGGTTAATTTTTATGTGCTGAATACTAGTAGCTCAGGAAGTTACATAGGGGCATAGTTCCTCCAGCCTCTCATGTTCCTGTGATTATATATTGCATGTTTTTATTGCTGTCTCTCTGTGGTCCTGTCTTTCACAGTGGTAGTTTATTATAATGAGAGCAAAAAGGAGATAGAACTGGTATATATTTCATAAAGATTAATATTCTTTCAGTACATCTACAGTGCTGATCAAAATAATTTTTGCTTAAATATTTATAAAAAAAGACCAAGTGCCTGTGCATGGAAGCACTTCTCCCTAATTTCAAAAACCATGAAAAATTAGCTAATTATAAGCAAATAGGCTGTGAGAGGATTCCAGAGAAATGTTCAAAGGAAACATTACCGTTCAAATCTAGAAACATGATCCCATATTTTGACAGTAAATTCCTTGAACTTGCAGTTCTTTAGGAAGAATTTTTGGTGTTGCATATTTTGGCTGGACTGCAATGCCATAATTTTCTGTACTGCAAAGTGATATAACCTTTAACAGAAGCACATAAAGTAGTTAAAATCCAACTGGAAGTTCTGTGAAGATTGAAAAATTTAAATCCTCTTCTTTCACGCAAAAATTTGAGTATTTAGAAATACAAAATAATTACTTGTTACTCAGATCATGAAAAATCAGCTATCTTCTAAGAGTGCTTACACTTTATAAGAAGAAGTTAAAAACAAGGACGTTTGGGTGATATATTTGTATATCTCTTGGCATTTAGGTTTCATACCGTTACGCAGTGTAACCGTATACAGGACTGTTGTGCAATACCATATATAAAATTGTATCTTTTGTTGGTAGAATATTTTAAGTGACATGTTTGCTCAGTTTTCAGTGCTGGCTATTGAGCATCACTTTGAAATGCTAAAAGTCTTCTTCAGTAATAGAACACATTGATGGTGACATCTCAGTATTTAGGCTGACTGACAAATTTGTTTGAGTGGTTTTTGAGGCTGAATAATTTATCTTCTTTCTCCTCTCCCTTTTATTTTTCTCTCATCCCAGGTTATTTTATTGGCTGTGAAGAACCACGGACCCTTTGTGCCCTGATGGGGGACTCGGGATCCAGACGATCGACTCTTGTATCTCGGTTGCCAATATTCAGGAGAAGCGTTAGCCGGAGACACGACTCCCTTCCTTCCTCGCCTTCTTCTGCCAATGCCATTGGTGTCCACACCTCCTCCCCATCCAGCACGAACTCCAGCTCAGGCAGCACAGGAAAGCGCCGGAGTATTTTCCGCACTCCTTCCATTAGCTTCCATAACAAGAAAGGGAGTGAGCAGAAGCCTGACTCAGCCAGTCAAAATGTTAACATCTCAAATGGTGCCCAGTCCTCTCTTAGCACTTTTCAAAAACTCAGCTTAGACGAGCATATAAAAAGCAGAGGAAGGCATTCAGTTGGCTTTGGCAGCTCACGTAACAAGAAGATAACAAGGTCTTTGACAGACGATTTTGAAAAGGGAAAGGAGCCCTCAGCTAACAAGAATGTCTTTATCAATTGTATAAGCTCTGGGAAGAATGAGGGTGATGATTCGGGCTTTGCAGAAGAGCGAAGCCGATATTCTGTCAAACAGTCCACACGAAAACTTCTCACCAAATCTTTTTCATCACACTACAAATTTTCCAAACCAGTTCCAGAGAGTCAGTCAGTTTCTTCTGTGCAGCAGCCCAGGTGCTTGCTGGAAGTTAAATCCTATGTGGAGAGCGAACCTGTGATGGCCAAGTCATCTCCTCCATGCTCGGCCGAGACGACGGAGTGCATGGGCAGCTCCCTGCAGTCCCCGCTGCTCTCGGCTGACCTCACGGCTGCCCAGACCCCCTCGGACTTCATCGCTCTGACCGAGGACTCTGTTTCTGAGGCTGATGCCCTGCCCAGCAGTGGGCCTGGGGCACTGCTCGCAGAGGATTTTGGCCACGATGTCTCTACCTCTCAGATCTTCTTTAATCCTGCTGTTGCTCCTGTGAGGGAGAGAGATACTGTGCAAAGTGCTGGCCATTCTGCTGGCGTATCTCCTGTGAGTCATGCAAGCTCGTGCAGTGTGGAGTCCAGTACCTTATTCAAAACCTCAGTTGCTAATCCAACAAAAGTACTGTTGCAAGCCAATGGCCTACATATTAATGATGCCAGGCACATAGAAAAAATTAACTCAGAAAATGCACATTTAGAAACCTTGGCATTACGGCATAGTGAAGAACCAGTGACACTCTCTCCAAAGGCACGGGGGCTGAGTGGCAGCAGAGATGAAAGCACTCCATCCAAGCACATGGGAAACACAACTCCTGTAGTGGCGTCTAACACTGTTCCATGTTCTGAACCTCAGTCCTTTAAAACACAACAGGGTTATGAATCAAACCATTCTAAAGGTATGTTTCGTGGTCTTTTCTTTTTTGAGTTTAATGGGGTTTGGGTGGGCTAGCCACATTTCTTCTATAATGATTGTTTTGTCATAGAGTGTTTTTTAGAATTGCAAGTGCTAACTATGAAGTTCAGAAAGTAGAATTTGTGTCCTCCTCCACAACTGTAGGAATTAAAGGCAAAGTCTGTGATTTTTTTGAGTATGTGTTTTAGAGTTTGCAAACACCCATCAGTGCTGTTCGTGGCTATGCTTTGCTTAATAGAAAATGAATTAAGAATGCAAGTACTGATTCCCAGCTTGTGTTACAGGCTGAAGCTATGATTTCTTGAGACATGGCTATTTTGGACTTGAGCCATGGGGTTGCATAATTTGTGGTGGAAACATCACCAGAGAAACAAACATTCTTGTAGTCTGATTATGGGAAATAATACAGTTTATTTTACATTGATCTGGGTTTAGAAATTTATAGAGTCTTGCTTTCTCAATTCAACTGATGTTATAGGGTAGCTCAAAGTGGATATTTCGTCCAAGTATGAAATATCCTTTCTGTTTCCATCTGAAATAAGTGTCCAAATTCCCATTTTGTCATCTATAAATGGAGGGAGTTAATTACCATCTAAATTTCACACTGGGTCTTCAGTTTATGAAGAGTAATTTGGAAATACTAACAAGATTAAGTGGAAAGACTGTGCCTAGAAATCCCAATCTATAGAGGTACAGATAAATAAGGCACCAGGCCCTTGAGTGAAGGACACCTGTCAGAAGACATTTATCTCTGACAGTTGATTTTCTTGAGCCAGCTTAATGACTGGTGCTTTCTTGCTTAATCCTGAGGTTGTAGGTGGTGGGCCAAAATTTGAGTTAACAAGACAGCATTTGTAGTGATTGTATTGGAAGATGAATGTTGGTAAGTATAAACTCATACAAATTCACACCCATCATTTTGCTTGGATATTTATCTAGGCATGTGGATTATAAGCAATCAAAAGCACTCTGGCTTTTTGAATTATTAGTCACTGCTAGGCTTAGTTGGATATCTTGTACATAAATGGCGATAGAAAGTCAAATTAATCCACTGAATTAGCTTTCACCAAGGGGCTCCTCTTTCGCTCAGAACCTCAGTTACTTTGGGGAAAAAAATATTCCCATTTATCTATATTGCTGGTCCTGAGCACTCAGTTTGTCTTCCTTGCCACATTGTTGCATCTGTAAATAGCTCTTATTTCAGACTCTGCCTTGTGAGAGTGTATTGCAGAACACTAAGTGAGCAGGTTGGAGACATGTTTAGAAATACCCCCTGCATTTCAAGCTCATGCATTGGCAATTTGATATTTAGCCTGTATTTCAGTGAAGCAGCTAAAGGGAGTTGAAATCGTGATACAGATATTTTTTGTAAATTGGATTCATGTTCACAGAAACACTAGAGCTAGTACTGCACTATATGAAAGTTGTTGATTAATTGTTCTGGTTTTTTAGTGTTGTTCAAAATACTTTTTTATGGTGTTGTGAAGAATGTATTTCAAAATAGAAATTTGCCAAGCATACAAAGGAACTATTGAAAAGAAGACAAAATTTTGCCATATGAAATGAGTCAAATACAGAAAAAGCTTACATGGCAATCAGTAAGATATGGTTATAGGTACTTGTACCTGTTGCAAACAGACTGGTTTGAACATTTGGTTTTCTAAAACAGTATTTAAATGTAGATGTGAATACAAAATAGTTCTGTGCATTTTGTTTGGTAATAGATATTTTCTCTTCTGTGCCTGGTCTCATAGCTGATATCATTATAGATAGCATTATGAATGTGACATAAATGTATGAGCAGGTTTGATGTGCTATGTATTTCTTAGTATACCTTTATGATTTTTGTGTGGTATGGATTTTTGAGTGCCTTTAGAGAAAATGTCTCTTCTCTTGCAAAATGCAAAAGAAGGTAAGATTTTCTGTATGTGTGACATTTATTATGCTACTACTCTTTTATCTGTCCCCATCTCTAAATTTGCCCTAACATGTCAAACTGTATTTTTTCTCCTCTTTTCTGATGTTATTGTTTTAACTGGGATTTTGCCCACTGACTGGAGGTTGATGGAGGGTGCAAGTGTAAGGCTAAACTAGGAATGCTGAACAGAAATGGAAACCAATGTGCATCCCTGTCTTATGTGGGGGTAACAAAGTTGTCACCTGGCCCTTCAAGAGCTGGACTTACTTGCCTTTGGGCCTAGGGTAAGGCAGGTTGTGTTTTGGCACCATTGGACAAGTGATAGTTTCTCTGGTAGATTTCACTTTCAACAATTTGGAAGTGTCCTATGATGAAGTGAGAAAGAAAAGGATGGATCAAAGAGGTTTTCTGGATTCTATGAGGAGCCCTGGACTGGGCTGTGGCGTGCTGTCATTGGGGCTGAACAGTGAACTGGAGGCCCAGGTGACACCTTGATGTAGGTAGGCATGGTCTGCTTTCCACAGAACATTTCTCCTGTGATTTCTTTTCAGTGTAATTATTTCAAGCAAAGCAGTGTTCTGATGAAGAAAATAGTTGTAGAGAGCAGTTCCCTGTAACAATTGCTGATTGCTTCTCTCTTTGTAGTCGATGTTGCCAACAGCCTCAGTCCGTACCGGGACGGCAGATTTGTTGAGAAACGACTGAGGTCCTCTTCAGAAGGTACTGCTGGGGGCAGCCGGCTGATCATAAAACCAAAGGAGGGAAATGCAGAAGAGCCTAACAGCCTAAGGAAGCAGAGAGCAAGCTCGTCCTCTTCCAAAATGAACAGCATGGTGAGTTTTATTCCCACATCCATAAGTTTGTTTTTCTCTGATTGGTGTAGCTATAGTGAGAAGCAGTGACTTCACAACTAACAGTAATAAGGAGGGCAGGAGCTGTCTCAGGCTTCTAAAATGTGATCCAGGCTCAGCTTCAGATATTATTTTTTTGTGGGGTGTGGTGCTGTGAAAAGGTTTGTGTACTTTCTGGAAAGAGTTTCTTGTTGACATGTGTTAGTGATTTGCTTGTGCTTGGAGCTTTTTGTGTGTCTCTGTTTTTGCAGGAAGTTTGCATGCAAACATCAGTGAATAACATGTAATTTTTCAAAGCCAGAAAGAACGTGATGATATTTCAAGATGCTGTTTCACATAGGCATACAAAGCATTATGCAGATGGAGTTTATGCCCTAAAATACTGGTTAACCCTGATTTAGGCCTGTGAACCTTTTTTGGGTTCTCAGACCCAAGCTGTTAGGCAGATCTGTGTTTATTTAAATACTAGACTACACTGATGCTATTGCACTGCCTTCTGTTTAGCTCCATATTAATGATGGAAATGGGAAGGTTACAATCCAGGAACAGCAGGAAGTAGGCAAAGTGTGGATGGGATTAGGTGGTAATCTGATCCCTTCTTTGTGTTTTGTTTATGAAATCTGAGCTTTTTTTCCCCCTCTGCCATTAGCAAGATTGTCTCCATATTGACGTGATTTGTTTATGCTTATTGGTATTGCAATCACAGACCAAGGACTTCTAAAACAAGATTGGAGAACATGCTTATGAGTGAAGGTAAAATTATTCCTGCTTTCCCCCCAATACATATGGATATTACCTTCCTATCTTAAGAAAAATAGAGCTTTTTTAGTAAAAAGTGAGGTTTAGGAAGTAAATCAAACAAAACCAAGCACTTTCTGCACCCTCTCCTCCCCACAAACAGCTGGAAGACAAAAGAAAAACATGGAGTTTTCTGGAAGCAATAGAGAAAAAAAAGAAGAAATTGAATGTTCGTAGTAATACACNATCTGAGAAATTGTTCTTTATCCTAAACATTTTGCTCAGCATAATTGTCAGTTCTTGTTTTGAAGATGAAAGGTAAAAGCTTGGATAGACTGACCTCCTAAATACTGGGAATATGTATCAAACCTACAAACAAGACCACTGCTTCCCCTAAGAGTGGCCTTAACTAACTTGTGAGGTGCTGAAAGTAATTTAGATTGTCTAAGACCAGTGCTGTTTGTAAATGAAATTTAGGGAAGAAAATATCTTTGAAAATAACTCTGCAAACGTGCCTATTTCACGCTATTGTACATAATGATGTGAAAGAAATGCTTGAGATGGATTGGATTGCCAGCTATGTGTTTACAAAGCTGCCGTTCTTGCAGTGGCCGATTCCTGCTACAAGAGGGCACCGTTTCACCAGAAATGGTTTTGGAGAGTGATCACGGCGGTTCAGGACATGTGTTTGAGCAGTTTCATGTTGCTCTGTGCAGTATGATAGACCCTTGCCAAATGAGAAGTATTGATAGTGATGCAATTTAAAGAGATGGATATTGTTGTATAAACTCTGGTCATTCTAATGCTTTAACAGGGAACTCATGAGTTGACGAATTTAAATCTTTTGACGTAACATATAGACTAGTTAACTGTGCCTCTGAAGGTTGGTAGAAATTATGCTTCACCTGCTGTTTCTACCTAGGTGGATCTTCTTTTCCAATGTGTAAGAGAGACAAAAGGAAAGAAAAATGTGAATTAGTACAGGCAAAAGACCTGAATGGTCTGAAATACGCAGTCCTGCAAGACCAATGGAAAGCATGTCAACCTGGAGAGTTGGCACAATGAGAATTAGATTTACCACATTAAAAACAATAAGATCACACCACCAAATCATTCTAAGTTCTTTAAGAGGCTTAGGAGACAGAACAGAAGGGAAAAAAGACTTAATGTGTGACAGAACTTGGAACTAGGAGAAAGTGAGATGTGTGNAAAGCATTATGCAGATGGAGTTTATGCCCTAAAATACTGGTTAACCCTGATTTAGGCCTGTGAACCTTTTTTGGGTTCTCAGACCCAAGCTGTTAGGCAGATCTGTGTTTATTTAAATACTAGACTACACTGATGCTATTGCACTGCCTTCTGTTTAGCTCCATATTAATGATGGAAATGGGAAGGTTACAATCCAGGAACAGCAGGAAGTAGGCAAAGTGTGGATGGGATTAGGTGGTAATCTGATCCCTTCTTTGTGTTTTGTTTATGAAATCTGAGCTTTTTTTCCCCCTCTGCCATTAGCAAGATTGTCTCCATATTGACGTGATTTGTTTATGCTTATTGGTATTGCAATCACAGACCAAGGACTTCTAAAACAAGATTGGAGAACATGCTTATGAGTGAAGGTAAAATTATTCCTGCTTTCCCCCCAATACATATGGATATTACCTTCCTATCTTAAGAAAAATAGAGCTTTTTTAGTAAAAAGTGAGGTTTAGGAAGTAAATCAAACAAAACCAAGCACTTTCTGCACCCTCTCCTCCCCACAAACAGCTGGAAGACAAAAGAAAAACATGGAGTTTTCTGGAAGCAATAGAGAAAAAAAAGAAGAAATTGAATGTTCGTAGTAATACACATTTGAACAGGAAAAACGCCTCTTCAAAGTACTTGTCACGATCAATTTGTGTTTAACACTACAGTAGCAGATGGCTACCAATAAATGATGCTAAGGAAGAATAAATACTAGGTAAAGAATGGGTGTTACTACATGAAGTATTATAAAAAGCCTTATCTTTCTTAGGTGGCTAGAGCAACAGGAGTCAAATGGCTGTCTGTATTCATTTTTTTCAGTTCTGGAGAAAAATGAACCACAGACATGTAAGGGATGGAAGATCCCTGGGGGAGGGCAGAGGCCCCTGTGGCAAGGGCAGCATTGCTATGCAGTTCTGCTCTGAGGCATTGAGCGAGCAGTCGTGGCTGTGGATTCTGGTTTTTGGGCATCACCCAGATGTCCTGTTAAGCTGAAGAAATGTGTACCTGTATCTTTGCCCCTGTTTGTGTTCTTCTTCTTGTTGGCAGGCAGTGTGAGCTGCTTCTGCTGAGGGACTGGGAGTGAGAAGCCAGAAGGTCTTGCTGAAGAGGTGTGAGATTTTTCACAGGAGACAG
>VYZP01073360.1:0-22835 GCA_013400635.1 Hypocryptadius cinnamomeus | reverse complement strand
TTAATTCTCTCAACCCTGAAAACATCTACATTACAATAACAGGCCAGTTTCAAACTTAATCATATGCATCTGTCCCCTAGGCTTGAGGCAAAAAGTCTGTGAATTATAATTACGTTTTTCTTCATACAGAAACCAGCTCCACATTCTGAAAGAACCAAAGTCCAAATATTTATGTGAAATTACTTCATAAATAACACCATGAAGCCTCATTTTTAAAATGTTACAGACAATGTGGCTGCTGCACATGAATGATCAAAACAGTACCAAGTTCAAGGGCAGCTGCATCCCATAGGATGAAAGGCAACAAAAGAATAATAAAGAGCCCAGAAAGAACACATTTAAAATTAAAAGTGATATATAGTAAAGCCTTCTTCTGGCTCAACATGGTCAGCATGCATTACTATATATAAATATAAGCACATTTGTGCCTTTTATGAAACATTATCTTTTCTAATTAGAATTGTTTCTGAGATTATGAGACTGACATCCTCAAGGTAGTAATTTTAATACCACTGTGGAATGCATGTTAAAGGACTATCTAAAAAGAAACACAACACATTTAGGAAAAAAAAATGAGCATTTGGACAGGGATATCTTTGTAGTATATACATGTTTACATCAGAAAAAGAAAGCAAATATTTCTACCCTAGCTAGATGTATACTATTCTGAAAAGTTGATTTAAAAAATGGTGGGGAAGGAGGCAGTCATAAATTATTTTATTTTATTTTAATTTAAAAATTGAAGTACAAGATCTATAGATGTACTACCACATCTTTATCCCCATTTGCTGGCTACTGTACATGGTGTACTCAGGGACTGAGCCTGAAACTGTGCTTCTTCCCTGGGGTCCCTAGTCTGCACGCACGCTTATCGTTAGCCACGTAAATATATTCCACTTGGTTAAGTGGAACAATGCCTGTGCATTAAATTAAGTGTGTTGCAAAGTATTTCAAGATTAATTATATACTCAGCTATAAACCAGGAACAGGGCTTCAAAGTTCATCAGAAATTATTCTTCCTTATTCTGTGGTATTATAACACAACATCCAATCTTGGTTAAAAATTGCAAGCCTGATTTTTTTTTTAATATGTGAACCTGGATTGAAATTGTTGTATTTCATATGGTTATGCTTTCTGTTGATTTCCATGGCTCTGTTACAACAAAATTCATCCTTACTGTACATATATCATTATTTTAATGGCAAGATCAATAGTGTGGTAATTGCTCTTCCGGTAAAAATTAAACTATAAAGTGCCCTCAGGCCAGGAAGTCCTGTCTATTATAATTTATTTACTGCAGGTCACCTAATGTATCATATTACTACATCAAAAATAAAAAATTGCAGGTAAAAATGCTGCTTGTTGATAAACACATCAGATATGCAATAGGTATCTATTTTATGGGTATTCTAAATACGATCACGCAATATGAAAATTCTGACAAGTTTTTGCGGTTTCTTTGGCTTCCCTGCAAATAAAACTAGCGGCACATTTGGTTTTGATATAATGCTTTAACAAAATACAAACCAAAATATGCTGGAAATAAAATGATATTGCTAGCAGTGGGACAGAAGACATTAAGAGAGTTCATTGAGTTTAACGATTACTTAAACACTTTTGTAATATGTGGGATACTTCTCTTTACACAGTTTCCTTAATGTATTAATGCTTGACAAGCAAAGAGACAAAGCATTTAATACAGCAGTTACGGTTGTGTAATTTCTTCCATATGTTAACATACATAACGTGAAGCAATTTCAACTCTCTCAGACTTGGATCTTTTTAGTGAAACATTATCACCGATTAAGGCTTTCTCTGCAAGACAGAAAGAACTTGCTGACTCTGCAGCAGAACAAAAACTTGGTATGTCAACAAGAAACAAAACTGTGTGTGCATGTATGCACGATTTGTATTCTTCTCCTATTCTGATGCATATATGCTGGACTCCACACTTATTTTTTAGATATCATTAACCAACTGAAATGATACAGGATGAATGAACCCAAAATAGAGGATTTGGCAACATCTCATGATCACTACTGTGCTCATAGCAGATATCTTAATCTTCAAAGTCTAGACAACTGGCAAGTGGACAACAGAAACTACTCCCTGACTTAGAAAGAAACCTGTATCAGCTACTGAGCCAACAAGCACTTTAACTACTGCTATGCTTGTTTCTTACAGGCATCTGCAACTCCTAATGGCATGCAACCAAAGGGCCATATCCACCCTTCTTGAAAACTGGACTTGGGTATGTCCATAAGGAGCACAAAACAAACCACACAGAACACACTTCAGCTGCAAATGAAAATAATCTGGGAACACTGAGGGGTGGGATTTATTTTGAGCTAAAAGATCAAACTGAAGTTCCATGGTGTCCTTTCTCAGCTCTGCTTTGACCCATGTCAACCGATGACTTGCCTATTCTTCTGTCAGCACTGGCATCCTTAAAACTCCATATTAGAAATCCCAAATGTTACACACAATTGATGCTGGAAATGCTAGCAACGCATGGGACTGTGGTTCAAAAAGCCAGCAAAGATCCCATGATGCAGACTGATGTCTGAATCACAGATCACTTTCTGAGGGATCTGTACTACTTATTACACGATTTCTAAATTCTCCTACAGCCTGAGGACATGTTCCTTCTGCTCAGAACTCCTGCCATGTATTAATACAACAGTCTAGGCCTGCCAATATAAGGCTGAGTATCTCTGAATATCAAAAATGTCACAGCTTGAACTAAGTTCTTAAAACACTCCAAATCAGTTCAACTTTGATTCAATTAAATGAAATTGGATACAATAATATTCTACCTTGTAACTTGATAACTGTGAATTTTTAGAGCCATAATATATTTTAAAATGATATGGTGCAAGTTCTATTGCCACAGTCTCCACACAAGAAATATGTTTACCATTTCCAGTTTTCAAATGCAGAACTTTCATACTATTTATCATCATTTGGGTGAGATTGCTTTAAACCACTGTGGTATTCTAGAAGCCATTTATATATAGAAGTTACAATCTGTTGAAGTACATCTTTAAGATAGGTATTTTTCTGCTTATGTGTTTATTTTATATACATATACATCCATACATGTATACAAGCAGTATTACCCCACATACACTTTCAAAAATGTTTAAAAGATGAAAAGTTACTTACTTTCTGTAAAAGTGATGGTATGACGTTACAACAACCAGCAACATAGGAAAGAAAAGAAAACAAAACACTCATTAACCTTCCAATATAAAGGTTGCCAATACAACTTCATCATTTAGAAGACATCAGGCATTTCAATATTTCATAAGTTCTCTTTCCCAAAATCACTATACGCTGGTAGTACTCAGTGCATCCCTTCAAAACTCCTGTATATTATCAAATCAAACTTTGCACCCCTAACTCCCCCAGTCAAAAATATCTCCAACATTTTATGATTCTGGGCTCCCTCTACTGGTCACGCAGCCAGTGTTACCTAAATCGAAATCCCAGACTTTCCACACACCAAACTCTGCTAAAACATGTAGGGGAAGTACAGATTCCCGTTACTTCCTCCTCTGCCACCCTCCCCAAAACTTACTAAAAATTTGTAAAAGCACCAGTAAAAACGTGACTTATTTTTATATTGGAAACTGCTCAAACACATGGTTCTGTCAGAAAAACCCTGAAAACTTCTGTGGTTATGCATATAATTCTAATGGTCTTTGCTAGACTGCTTGCCAAGAGACAAAAATTATGATCTTGGCAAAAAAAAAGACATCTTAAATATGGAAAATAAATTGACTAAAGCTGCCTTGTCCAGGCAATATAGTGTGGCAGACAGCGAAAGTTGCCTGACACTTTGCAGACAAGGCACCTTGGGTCCTGCAGCAGGCAGAATTTCAGCCACTCAGCCCCACTGTAGTGGTGTAACCCCCTCCTCTTCCTGACATGTCCCCAAATCTAATGATGACTGCAGTAAGAGAAGCACCTAGGTGTCATAAATTTGTTCAGTATTTATTTGTTTGAATCATCTGCTCTTTTTATACACATCCATAAATAGTCACAAGGGAGCAACAGTTTTTACTCAGTGCTAGAAACAAAGTAAAACCAAAAGGCTTAAGAACTAATTTCTAGGTGTGATTTGAAGTCACACAGAATACAATATGTTGATAATGCATGTAAGTTACACCAATTTTAGAGTGACAACAGATAAAGATAATAAAACTTATCAGGAAAGGCTGCAGAAAACCCACTTGTCTGGTACAGTAAACGGAAAAGTAAAAGAAGGCATAATTGTAATTTTCCAGAAATATATAGAAAAACCTGTTGAAGTCAATGGAGATGGATGTTCTTCATGGCCACTGGGGAAAGAAAAAGAAAGTTCATGGATAGCCTAAAAGTGTGAATGCAGCTGCTGATGTTTTAATCAACACCAGAACAGAGCAGGAAAGTTTGTAAAATGACCTTCATCAGAAGATCATACACACTTCAGCCCCAGCTTATATATAGTCTGGAATCTGTCCCAGTGTATCATGTTCAATGATCTCTTGAGCACCCATCCATCACTGTAACCTATTATTCTTTATCTTTTCTATAAATCTACCTTTTGGTTAAGGTTGAGGTTAATCATGTGCCCTAAGTATACTTGGTCCAACATATACAGCACTAGAAATGCTGGAAAATTGACTCAATGTCTAGATCTGTATTGTTTGCTGAAGTGTCCCACACAGCACTGCATGCCTGGTGTGATGAGGCCCTTTGGTTTCCTCTTAAAAGCTCTCCTACAATCTTCAAGGAGCCATGTTCCCACAGTCCTGCTGTCAAGTGTCAGCAAAATGTCCCAACCGGCCCCACAAGACTGCGGCTGTGACCTAGCTCAGGAGTGACACAGAAAACCACCAGGAACCTAAGCAGCTATACCAAGATGAGAAGATAGCTGTGCTATTTATCAAGATAACAGGCCAACTGCTGCTGACCAGTCTAGAGCTGTTCTCCTCCCACAGCCAGGTTTGACTGAGCTGGCAGTGCTGCAGCAGCAGTTAGTGCTGGGGCCAAGGCACATTCTACCAGCCTGGGCTCAGGAGGAACAACCAGGAGAGGTCCAATGAATTGAAGACTGAATAAAAGACCCCGATATTTTAATATATTCAAATGGCACAGGATCCTTCTCTTGGCACAGAGGGAAGCAGAGAGCACAGGTAAACAGTGGAAAACAAAGCTGTTGGTGAGTGTAAGATTTCCTGCCAACCACCTGCAACTTTCTCAGCAATAAAAGCATCAAGTTAGTCTAAACAAACCAACCAGTTGTCCCTGGCTGGACATCACTTGCCCACCAAAGCTGCTTTATCACTTCCCTTCTCAGCTGGGCTGTGGAGAGAAAATATAAGGCAAGGTTCATGAGGTAAGGACAGGGAAAGATCACTCAGCAATAATCACCATGGGGAAAATGGACTTGACTGGGGGAAATAAGCATCAAGTTTATTACTAATCAAATCAAAGTAGGAAAATGAGAAATAAAACCAAACCTTAAAACACCTTCCTCCCCTCCTCCCTTCCTGGGCTCAATTTCACTCATGGTTTTCTCTACCTCCTCCCCAGCAGCACACGGGAATGGGAGTTGTGGTCAGTTCATGACACATTGTCTCTGCTGCTCATCCTTTTAGGGTGGGGACCCCTCACATGCTCTCCCTGCCCTGGGGTGGGTTTCTTCCACAGGGTACAGTCCTTCAGGACCATGGTCTTCACCACAGGCTGCAGACCAATCTCTGCTCCAGCATCTGGAGCACCTCCTCTCCCTCCTTCTTCACTGGCCCTGGTGTCTGCACAGTTGTGGCTCTCACATACTCACTCCCCTCTGCAGCTGCAGCTGCTGTTGTGCAGGGCTTTCCCCCCTCCTCAGCCCTGTTACCCCAGAGGCACCACCATCACGGCTGATGGGCTTGGCCTTGGGCAGCAGGGGGTGGGTTTTGGAGCCAGCTGGCATGGACTCCATCGGACATGAGGGAAGCTTCTCATAGAAGCCACCCCCTGTAGACCCCCCACTATCAAAAGCTGGCCTTGAAAACCCAAAACACACAGGAAGACTGCAAACAGTATATTTGCTTTCTCAGCCACTGTTATGTACTGACTACGTATTCCAGGTACAATTGCACTCAGCCATCCTTATTTCAGTAGCAAAATCGTAAGGCTAAACATGATAATCCAAACTAAACCAATTTAAATTACCAAACAGAAAATTTGATTTGAACAATCAATTAAAATCTTGCTTTTGATTTTTTCCATTTATTTTCCTGCTGCAAGGTTAATTTGTTCATTGCTTGAAATAATTAAAATACCCCAATCAGACAATAAATAGAGCTTTAATGTAATCTCACTTTTTATTTATTCAGAGACTACAAATGCATTCATCAATTATCTAACTTATTGTACATAAATTAATCCATGTCGTATTTTTCAATGTTAGAATAGCAATGACACTGTATTTACTAAATCTTTTCAAGTGTACTTATTTCTGTCAAATAATTTCTGTAAAGAACTCCAATTTGATTAAGAGATTGACTTTAAAATGCTGAATAAAAATACACTAGATGTGCAGGACATAAAAGGAAAAAAGGAGAGACTTTCCAAAATACCACATATCCAACATGATTTATTAAATAATAAAACCATCACTTAATATATGGGTAGTAGGTAGCTAGGGAACCATCTACTATTTTTATATATACAGTCTAGTGAAACTCTAGAGCTGGAAGATCTCAGCCTCTCACATAAAGTTCTTATTCATAAATTGGAGCAATAAAAAAAGCATTTTTCTTTTTGAGCTTCCAATTGGCTTTTTAAAGGGACTACTAATGAGAACTACAGAGAATACTCAATATGAACAGTTGACATGACTATCAAAACTATTTATGTTCTGAATTCTTAACCATTTAAATAATAAAGACATAATAAATAAAGTCTTAAGCCTTAAGTTATTTGCTTAAGTTCTATAGGAATTGAAGTACATACAGGTTGAATACTATTTATACAGTCTGAATAAGTCATACTTCAGGTTTATTCCTAAAATAAGCTCTCCCACTTGAATATTTAAATGTATTTTAAAGGATTAAAAGACATTTCTTAAAATAAGTGGTTTTTAAAGTTTATTTTCAATCGTTTTAATCCACCAGAATTAACACCAGTTTTGTTCTCATTTGGGCAGCACCTTGAAGAAAATTTTTACATCTCTGGTCCTACTTATGCTTCACACATGCTACCTGACTTTCAGCCTTTGAATATCACCAACAAGGCTGCTATTCTTGGGCAGAGCAAATAAGCCAGGCTATCAGGCAACAAGACAAAGTAGTACATAGTCTCACAGACTGCAAATAACTACTGTAAGATGCTAGAGAAAAAGACCTATTATTTATACTGCTGACATTCTTCATCCTCAACTGTCATAGAGATTTCTTGTTTTTCTAAATCAGATGGAGATAGAGACATGATTGTTGGTAGTATGATGGAAAAAACAAGGACCAGTACAGATGTACACAGATGTAACACATCTGTCATAGATACCCAGTATCTGTCTCACAAACTAGCAGCACTTACCTATCAGTTTTCACGGAAGTTAACTAAAGTACTGAACCCCAAATATCTAAACCAGAAGAACCAAGCAATGAACTCAAACCCTGACCTTTGCAGCTTTGAGGGAGTTACAAGCAGCTGGAATCACAGGTGACTAAAGTGGTATGTCACCAAGAAACTAAACCTTATTAATATCCTTCAAATATGAAATGATCTGGAGCAATAATGTATAAAAACTCAACCTGGATCCTAAATTCAAGCTAGGTATTATGAAAAGGTATTCTTTTTGCATTCTCAGCAGGAAATCTCATTTACAATCTCACCTAAGTCTAGCTTTACATTTTGAATTAACCCAAACTTGAATCAGGGAAGGAGTCAGAAGTGAAGCTGCTTTCACAGAACAGTTTCCTCGCTCTATTACCAACCTGCCTTTGAAGCATTAAACAACACTGGCTCTCCTTGGAAGAAAGACATACAAATATTATTCAAGTTTTCTGTGAAGATTATACACAATAAACAAATACTGGACCTTAAGCCACTACCCTTAGGACCTAGTTCTACTAATCCCAGGATCCTCTTGCAAGAAGCAATCTCCCTCTGGACCTCTTGTAAATCTAGATAGAGTCATTGTGTGCAGTGATTACATGGCATTAACACGTACAATAAAGCACAAACATAACAAACCTCCAGACATACATCATCATGTCAAAACTAAGGTGGACAAGTGAATGAAACTGCTAGCTGAAGGCAAATAGGACAGAAAGACGGCATGCTGGTAAGAAAATGTGGCTTTTTTCTTTAAGAGTTTGCCAGACTGGCTGCATTCACTCACAGTCAGTTGCAAGTGACTAACTGACCACACAGTCAAAGATGTTTCTTGGAAAGCAAAGCTCTTATACATGGCTACACATAAATTTTATTTCTAATTCACTCTAAGTAGCTAAGAGTTTGGCTCACTTTTGAAAATGATTGCATTAACTTAGGCATTGTTTCACCTTTTAGCTGTATTGCAGCACTGTCGTGTATCTGATGTCTCTTTTTTTCCTCAGGGTAAAGATTACTGAAAACACATCTGATCCTGCCCTCTGCCCTGTGCAATGGCCTTTCATAGACATTTCAATCAGGTTTGGCATTTCCACCCTTACCTTTTGAGTGCTCTGTGGTCTAAGGCCAAGGTAGATAAAGTTCTATACTGTACAACACTGGTAATGAATCTTTTTGCTATCTAGAGCAAAATCTATTTTATCTCATGGTGCTGGCAGCCTGAGAAAACTTCTGATGGTGTCAAACCTGGTGACAATAGCTACAGTAATGTTTCAGAACAAAACAGCAAATGGAGTTCATCCATGCTGAAAGTGGAGCTTTATTACAACTGTTCTAAAACAATAAAATGAAAAGCCCCATGAACTAAAGTTCACTGTAAATCTCAGTACTCCTTAAGCCAGACAGGATTTTTCCTTTTTTGTTTTTTTTTTTTTTAATACCATTTTCTGTCACAAGAAAAAACTTTATTTATAGAAGTTCCAGAACCTGTGTAAAATTTAAGGGTTCCCGAATAGAATTTTATAAGAGCTACTGTTATGTATTTTTGCCCAAAAATATTGGTAATGTATCTGAAAATAAGATGCTCTCAGTATAGCAGGCAAATTTGAGAATAGAAAATAAAAAGCACACAAACCCATCGTACCAATGCCACATCATACACTACAGACTGAAAGATATTAACTATTTTCCTGAAATTCAAATACCACTAGCCATTAGTTTTGCTGATTACCCTTTGCCAGCCATGCCTCTGAGCAGATCTCCTTGAATACTTTGAATGTTCCATAAAGTATGTTTGAAACACCATGACACCTCTTTAAATGATATTCACATATGGCAACAAGCATTCCTCAACCAGAAAGGAAATGAGAATACAAGTTTTATAGAGAAATGTTTACACTTCTCTGTGCTCCCTAACACCTGGGAAAACCCCAGGTTTTTCTTCTTTGTGAAGAAAAACCTCAAAGAAAGGATAAATGTAAATGCATCTCTGAACTTTGAATCCTTTCCATTTCATTAAATGTAGTACAAATAATACAAGAAAGAAAGCAATGCTAACAAAAAAGGGGACTTTGAACGTGTTGTTGAAAGACACAGGCAAATATTAAAGAGTGCCTCTTGAAATCATCCTGAAAGAAAAGTGTTTCAGAAAGAAAATCATCCCAAAAGAACAAGAAATCAGCATGCATCAGAGAGAGTCATGACAGCCAGGGTGTCCCCTGGACTGAAAACACCCTCCTCATTCAACACCACTTAAAAGAAACTATTTGATTTTTTTTTTGTGTAATAAATTCTTATACTGGTTAAATAACACAGTTCTCTCTGACAGCTACTTCCTATTCAAGAATGTACTTTTTTGTCCTTCTCTCCTTTAATAAAATATTTCCTTTTAATAGTTTTAACTGATTTCATTAAAATGCAGTAGTACATTTTTCACTTTCTGCTCCAATATCAATAATCACCATGAAGGACAAAACTATAAATAAAGGAAAAAAAAAAAAGAATTCCTACCACATTAAAGGAATTCTGGAGTAGAGGTTAAAAAATGGCTTTCTTAAAGAAACCATGGTTTTATATATACGATGTCTTATTTTAGTATCAGATTTCACAGACCCTTGTGGGTTTTAAATACATATGTTTAGAAAAATGAAGTAATGACTGTGCTACAGTCAAAAATGTACTAAATCCAAGAAAAACATTGCCACAAAATGTGCAATGTATAAAATGAAAAAAAACACCCCACCCTTCCAAATATTCTTGGCTTCAAGGTGGGTGAAGCTTAGAAGCTTACTTCTCAAGGAAAAAAAATTGTTAAGGTGGAAAGTAAAGCAACTATGCTGAACAAGACAGAGTCAATAATCACTGAATGCCTTTTGGCCTCTAAAACTTAATCACTCTACACAAGGGACCTGTATGAAATTATCCCAAGTTCTCTTGTTTAATTTGGCTTTTTAATTGGCTAGTCTCCACAACTTTCCCTTTAGTGTTCGAACAACATCTTGTGTGTGTGTGTATGTGTTGTTGATATACAACTGGTTAGTCAAAAGCAAATAAAAAATGCATTACAACCCACCACACCCACCCCTCCTCCTCCCAAAAAAAAGTTACAGCTATTTTTAAGAACATTCAGCTCCACCAAGTTTCATCCCTCATATAATTTACACTGCTAGGAACTTCCAGAAGTTATCTAGTCCAACCTTCTGCTCAAAGAAGGACCACCTGGAACTCAGCCTTGTCCACTCAAGTTCCGTGCAATCTCCAGGAATGGAGACTTCACAGCCTCCCTGGACAATCTTCCTCCTGTGCTTAACTGCTCTAACTGGGAAAGTATATTTCTTAGTAACAAATCAGAATGTTTCATGTTCCAATTTGTATCAGCTGCCTCTCATTCTTTGCCTCTCATGCTGTCACTATTCAACCTCCAAGAAAAGCCTGACTCTGTCTTCCCTACACACTCCCATCAGTTAGCAGTGGAGGGCCACAGGATCCCCCTGAGCCTTCTCTTTTGCTCTGTGACATGCCCAGCTCTCAGCCTCTCCTCATTTACCATATGCTCCAGCCTCCAGCCATCTTGGTGAACCTTCGCTGGACTCTGATGGGTCAATCTCTTTCCTGGAATAGACTGGGCATGGTTCTCCAAATGCAGTCTCACAAGTGCTGAACAGAGTGGAAGGATCAGTTCACTCAGCCTGCTGGCCACAGTCCTGCTAACACAGCCCAACATGGGCGTGCCCTTCTTTGCTGCAAGGGCACATTGATGGACCAATAGCTGCCTTGTTGACCACCAGGACTCCCAGGTAATTTTCTGCAAAGCTGATTCCTGCCGTGTTAGACCCCATTCTATACCACCACAGATTACTATGCTCCAGGTGAAGAAGTTTGCTCTTGCCTTTGTTGAATTTCACAAATTTCACAAAAACAGTTCACAAACTGTTAGCACAGTTCTCGGCTCTCTAGATCCCTCTGAACAACAGCCCAGTCTTCAGTGTATCAACTGCTTCCTCTAAACCTGCTGAATGTGCACTCTGTCTCTTCTTCTAGGTGTTTAACAGCAACATTACCAGTAACAGCTTCAGTATCAATGTGTGAGCAACACTACTTAGTAACCAGCCACCAACTGGAGTTAGCACCTTTGATCAAAATACTTTGGGGCCTGAAGTCAAACCAAATTTCCATCTACTTTATTGTCCACTCATTGAGCTCCTATGTCATTGATTTGCTGTGGAGAGACTATGGGAAATTATGCCAAATATCTTGCTGAAGTCAAGGTAAAAGATCCACTGCTATCATCTCATGCACAGAACCAGTCATCTGAACATAGAAAGTGAAGCAGCTGGCCAGGCATGATTTGCCTCTTCTCATTCGGACTGGCTTTCTGCCACACTAGCTAAGTTTTTTTGTGCATTATAATGAGCCATTCTTATTCACCAAGGGAGATAAAACAGCCCTCCTCGACCCTTTTGTCCATAGTTTCACCAGGGCGGTCACGAACCTTCATACATTCAACCAGACCTTCCTTGTTCCCAAGTGACAAGCCCAAGAAGCACATCGCCCACATCAAAAAATTGTCTTTCAGGAACGTCTTGGCTTGCTTGCATTCCCTACAACTACTATGGTCTGCAATAATTGCAAGGCACCCAGCAATTACTTAAGGCCTCATCTACTTCTTGGCCAGATGGTCAGCAGCAGATGTTTACCCCAGCACTCATGTTGTTCTGCCTCAGGCTCAGTACTCATTCCAGGGCAAAGCACTCTGCACATCCACCCCTCCTTTGCATGCACTGCCCCTCTTTCAGCCTGCATCCCTCCATCTATGCACAGCAGCATCCTATTGTGTGCATTATCCCCTCCATGTGTTTGTAACCCTAAGATGCTCTGAAATTGTGCAGAGACTGCATAAAGTACATCATTTTTCCAACTATGTTTTTCCCCAGATACTTCCATGATGGTCCCCATGCCTCTACTTCTCTTCAAATTCCAGCAACCTTCACATTAAGTATCTGCTTCAAAGCCCTCCAGAAAAGAAGACTGAGACTGTCAGCAAAGATGCCTTTACCAGACTCCATGTTATGAATGCTGCCCCTAATTCAGTAGTCCTTATTCCTCAAAGAGGGTGCTACGGCTTTGCCGGTGACACCAGTCATGCAGCCAGACTTGGACTTGATGGATGTGTCCTCTGCCACCTGAGAATTTCCACCTCACTCACAGGACTGAGAAAAACACCGTTTGTGCTCTTCACCCTTGCCACCAGAGCTGTACAGTCACTTTTAACATATTTGGGCTCACCCCAGTAGTATCATGGATAACACAAGGATAACACCAAGGGGTGAAGTCTGAGGGTTGGACAACTCTCAGAGACGTCCATCTGCAACATCTGTGATTCAAGTACCCGACAAGAAGTAATCCTCCAGCTATAGCAAGTACACCAGGTTAGAACATGGGTGAATGTCTTGATATGATCTCAAATAACTATCACCCTCATTTTCCTCTTCATGTACACAAAATGGCTGAGCCTCAGCTGGCTCTGATTGTTTCCTCTGACAATCCTACTGACCTCCCTCCAGTGCACTATGCCTATCCTTCTCCATAGGCAGAGAAGCTTTCTTCTATTGGCAGAAGTCATAAGTTTCCATCTTGCCCATCTTAGGAGTCTCTATCCACAGTGAGCTTACGACTACCACACAGGTAGTCCACAACCAGTAAGTAGCCAACAAAAGCTGTTAGAACTGACAGAGTCAAATGCCTCCATAAGCTGGACCCTGACATGCTGAAGCGTACCACCAAAGTTCCCAGAAACAGGAGCTCCCAGGAGATTTTGCCTGAAGCTTTCTCCAGAAGCCTGGAAACTGCCGCAACTGCTCATTCTCCGATTAGCTGCCTCTGCTGGAGATCTGCAACAAAGTGACAAAATATACTGCAAAAGAACAACAGGACTTCTGAGCTGCTGCACCACCCACAGAAGAAGCCCATGCAGCCTCTGACAGTGGCTTCATTAACTCTGTTGCACAATGAAAAAGGGAAAAAAAGGAAGAACAAAGTGTTGCCAGAAAACCACTGTGAGCCAGGCCTAGATCAGAAGACTGAGGAGGATTCCTACTTTATCATGCTGTACCAGGACCATAATCCAGATGCAAGTCACAGCTTCCAGCCACACTTCTCCCCTGACTGATTAGAAGAATTTCTAGGCTTTCTTATCATCCACAGCAGGGACTTCTGCTACCACAGCTGTAATGGTTACAAGACACCACCGTGCAGTTATGCCAGCAATAGTGCATTTCTGTACCTTTTTGTAAGGCTGCTTTCACCAGCAAGATTTACACCAGGACTAATACTGGATGCATGTCACTTTCTATTGTCTCTGCCACACAAAACAGCAGCTTGAGTGCTTACCCTCTAAGGCAGACCACATGTTCTGGTATCCATGACATGTTCTCCCCCCACACCCCTTTTTTCTTTATTTAAAACTTGATTATTTCCCCAAACAGCCACGTGAATGCTTGTGCCAGCATCCAGGGAGGTGGGCAGCCCAGAACAGGAAAAGCAGCTTGGAGAGCAGAGGATTATTCTTTCGGCTACAATATTGGTTTACAGTAACTGGAGAAGGATGGCCTCAGACTGACACAACTGGTTCCCATTTCAGACTCCTCAGAGCAAGGCCTGTATTTCACCTTTTGTCAGCTAAGGCACCGCGTTCCCTCCAGCCGCTCCCGAACCCACTGCCAGATGCAGCTGGCTCGCCTCAGCCGTAACCCCTTGGGTTGCTGCATCTGGCGCCAGAGGACGCAGACGAGGGGAGAGGTGGGGGTACCACCCTGCTGGGGGAAAGCAGAATTACCAAGCTTGATGGAGCCACGCACACCCACGTGTTCCTGCGCTGGAGCCTTTTGTCATGTTCTTGGCTCTCTCGCGTGATTTCCACGCAATTTCCCAGTCGCTGCCACTAAAACCCATTGCAACTAAATTTATAAAACTCGAAGATGGGCCTGTGAACATACATCTCCTTCTACCTTCCCCCAGTAATGAAAACAAAACACAAAAGGCAAAGCACAACATGCTGGTAAGACCTATCCAAATCAAATTCTAAAAGGTGTGTAATATATGTCAGTGAAAACGCTTAAATTATGGCAAGATTTAACCACTTAATGAAATAATAAAAGAGTACTGCCAAGCAAAGTACCATATGGACTTTACTAAGTACTACACAGTTTAAAACTATTTTTTATTTTATGAGAATTATATATTTCTTTTTTCATGTCAGAAATCTTTAAATCTTTAGTACGTTACTGAATGTTGAGCTACCAGCCTGTAATATGACATTACTTTATTAAACAATATTTCTTCCAGATAGAAACAACAGCGTGAAAGTAAATTGTAATGCTGAACTTAAACAGATTTCTTTTTTTCTTTTTTACCATCAAAAATCCTATTATCCCAATTAAACTGGCTCAATAACTTAACCTCTTCTTAAAAACTGATGCATGCCAATATGATGACCTGCCAGAGTTTATTATGCCATTTCAGGCACACCACCCACCCGCCTAAGTAATCAGTCCAAATCAGCAAGGGAGTTCTTAATGCTTATTAGAATTTCTTTGGAAATTTTTACCGGGAAAACATGTAACTATTAATTGAATGGCAATGCTGAAATCAAAGTTGAGTTATTTTAATATAGGGATTTTACCACTTTTACTTGATAGAAAACAATTTCCAGGGTCTTGTTTACCACATATGAGCTCTTTCTGTCAGTTAAAAATTTTAACTTTGCTGCTAAAAGCATTCAGCTACAGATTCCTCAACCACAGTGAACTTGCTTGGACTTCATTCCTTTTCATTATTTTTTGCTCTTTTTTTCTTTTCTGTCTGTTTTTCTTCAGTTCTTTCCGTTATCTTTCTTTTTCTTCTCAATCTTCTATTTGTCTTCCTCACTTTTTTCTCTTTTCTCTCTTCCCACTGTACATCTTTCTTTCCCCTTTAATTTCTCTCTTCTTTCCTTTTTATCTTTTTTCCCTCCCTTCTTCTATGTTCTGTTCTTTCTTTTCCACTTGCTTTTTTATTTTTCATTGTTTTCTCTTTTGTTGTCCTGTATTTATTTTCTATCCTTTTCTTTCTTCCTTTTCTCTCTTCTCTTTTCATTTGTCCCTCTTCTCTTCTTGCTTTCTTATTTTCTCTTTTCTCAGTTTTATTTTTGCTGCATTTTCACTTTTCTCTTCCTTCTCTTTACTGTTTTTTCCTTCTAGCTTTATTCCTCTCATTTCTCTTCCCTTTACCTTATTTGTTCCTCTTTTTTTCTCCCTTGCTTTTCTTTTCTTTCTTCCTGTGGTAGGTTTGCCTTGGCCAGCAGCCAAATGCCCACTCAGCCTTTCCCTCCCCCTTCCCAACAGGAAACAGGGAGAAGAGGGCATGAAAAACCTGTGGGTTGAGATAAAGACATGGAGATTGCTTACAAGTCACAGTAAGAGACGAAACAGAGTTGACTTGATGCAAATACATTTATTGCCATTTAAAAAAGACTTGGGTAGAGAGAAATAAAGACCAAAAAAATTAAAACAACAGCTTTCCCCTTACAGAGTCATCCTTTCTCCTTCATTCTCAGTTTCTCTACCTTTCCCACTCTGAGTTGCATTGAGGGATAGGGGTTACACTCAGTCCACAACTGCTCCTCTCTGCCACTCCTTCCTCCTCACAGTTTTTGTCCGCTCCAGCCTGGATGCTCTGTGGGCAACACCTCCTTCAGGAAATAGCCAAATGTCCCAGTGTTGTCTCCTCCACTGGCTGCAGAGCAGATATCTGCCCTGGGGTGGCCCTCTACAGCCTTCAAGGGATCCTCTGCTCTGGTGCCCAGAGCACCTCTTTCCTTCCTTCCTTCTTCTCTGGCCTTGGTTCCACACTCTATTTTTTACCCTCCTTTTCTGCCTGAGTGCTGGTTTTGCCTTTTCTTAAATATGCTACCCCAGAGGCACCACTGTCTCAGCCACAAGGCTGTGTCTGGCCCTGCAGCGCCACATTGCCAGAGCACTGTCATGAACACCTTTTCATTCTGTCTTTTCATTTTCTTTTTTTTTCCCTTTCCTCTCTCCTTTATCTTTCTACTTTCCCAACTTCTGTCTTTGCTTCCTATCTCTTCTCTCTTCCTTAGTCTTCTCCCAGTGTCTTCTGTCTTTCTCTCCTGCCCTCCCCACCTTCATCCTATGACTTCCTGTCCTGATAAAAGAATCATATTTCTTTTAAAGCAGAAATATAAAATAACACTAAACCTTTTTTATGAAGCAAGAACAATTGAAATCCCTAATTTTCATTTTAGTTTTGTCCATTTCTATTAAAAACCAAAGGAAGTGCACCATATCTTATGCCTTCTTTTTCACCAAAGTTCAGGAAAATCTCCAGTTTCTTTGTTCCTTCTCTCCAGTTTTCAATTAGGATATAACTTCTAACTGAAGGAATTCAGAATTTTGAAATTAAATGTCAAATTCTGGCACACTTATGCAGAAGGCACATGTTTATGTTTAACATCCAAAACATTGCAACCAATCCAAAAAGAGAAAGCTAGGACATAAACTAACAACCTACTTCTATACCTTCAATTCATATTCAATTGAAAAAAGAATAAATTCTAAAGTCTGTCATATCCTGTGAGAGAATAAATGAATAAAAAGCATCATTCCTTTCCTTACAGAAGATTTTTCTCATTATCCTTGTACCTGAAGAGTCAATCAAGAAATTGAGAATGTTTTTTTCACTCAATCACCAAAACAGGCAGAAAAATTGAACTGATATAAAGAATAAGATGGGAGTAATCATGAATAAAATTAGATCTGAAGCAAATTATTGTTTTCTAGTAATACTTCTTCCTAGAAAAATAGTTGTATAAGCAAGATCATACTTTCTTCCTAAACATTAAAATAAATGTAACTACTACAACTTTGCTGACTAATACATGCCAATTATGTGCATAAAATATTTTTGCCAAGAGCCCTTGCCTGTAAAAAAAGCCTGAAAATAAACACAGAATAGGCAATCACTCTGTACCTTAAAAAGTATAGCAATGTATGATTTATTGTATTGTGTCAAATTAAAATATTTGTGTTGATGTGAAATGTTTAATTTATACTTGTAGTATGTAAGGGAGTTTAACTTGGCAAAACAGCATAGTAAAACTTTTTTCCTTCCCTCAAAGGACCAAGCAGATACTTTTATTCTTGTGTTTTAACTTGCTCCAGCTGTTGCAAATTAGTCTATTAGTAGATCTCCTTATTCTTCTTTGACTTAAGACAGCTCCTTAAGTCAGGAACTAGGAAACTTAAGTTGCTATTTAACTTATAAATAGAAGTCAATCTAATTTCAAAATGTCACATACAATGTTTTCAAATTACAACAAAAGAAACTATCAAATATTTTGTGAAAATATAGCATGGATAACCAAAAAAAAAAAGTTTCAGACTAGACATTTTTGATAGCCACATCATTCCACCTGAAAGGAAGCTTGCTGAAGTCCTTATTAAAGTCCCTTCAAATGAAGGAGCTGAGCCACACATGCCAAAGAAGATAACATGGATGACAAAAAAATTCAGTTGTTGCCCAAAATTGCTTTCTGTTTTCAATAAAAATTGAATGGGAAGTAGAATATTAAATTAATTAACAGTACCCATCATGTCATTAATTCCTGGATTGTAGCTTGGCACAAATAATCCTGTACCAACACTAGTTTATATAGTTCAGTATATAATTTGACGGAATGATATTTTGATAGTTTACATTTATATCAGCTACTACTGTAAACAAAGAAAGGTCAATGATTGGACTGGGTTTAGTAAGGTTGGCTTTGACAAAGGGGACAGATAGTCAGGAGTACAAATACCCTTTGAAACTGCTGAATTTTCACTGGCCAAGGAAAGATTCCCTGATAGAAAACAAGCAGTGTTTAACAAAACAAAGTAACAAATAAAAGCAAAAAACAACTTCCTGCTTGTCATATATTCTTTAAGGTATCTTCTCAAAAACCTCCTTGCTGTCACTTATGGGTCATAGCTTTTTTTTCCTTTGCAATGACTGTATTTTTTACACACGATTTCATGTTTGATAATGCTCACCCCTAAAGTATTTAGCAGTCTAGAAAACAAAAACTCCAGGTGTATTGGTAACATAAAAAAAGGAAAGGAAGGAATATAAAGTATTAGGGGCCATTTGCAAGAGAGAATAGTTGTCTGGATCCCACACTTGCTTTATTTTATTTGCTAATTAAATACAAAAGCATGCCAGTAAATCTCTGAATGGTGTATCTCCACGGATTTTGATAGCAAATAACTGTATCTTAAGCAAGCCTACTGAAACATTAACAATGCAGCAGCAGCTACGGATGCTGCAAGATCCTAAATAGGGTGACTCAGCTATCTGCACTTGTTTTTTTCTTGCTGGGAGGTAGTACGTACTGAAAAGAGCTACTAGAACCCATTTTCTTTTCCTCATATTACAAATACAATGAGAACCAAAGGGAATGAAGGAGAAATCAATTTGTCCTCTTTTAGCTATTGAGGGCAAACAGCAAAACAGTTCTTGAGGACCATTTGAGCTCTTTCCCATAGTCAGCTCTTGGAATAACTGAGCAAAGGATGTATCTGATGATAATTTTGTGATTTCCAATTTATATGCATATAAGAGCATGTGTACATGTACAGTGGTGAATTTGTGTCTGTCGGTGTTATTTACACGCTCAAGCCCATAAACACAATTTCATAAATGTAGATTTTCAGTTCTTTTATCTATACTTTCCTTTGAAGTGTACATTTTGGTCCCCAGTTCTCTTTTAATATTGCAAGTATCTGTTAGCCACACAATGACTGGTTCTAGCATACAGCTATCATAAAAGAGACTCAGTGACCAATGCAGAGTTTATTTGGATTAGAAATAGAAGACAGCTTTCTAAACTGCTGAAAGAAAAATCGTATCTTGAATAAAACATTTTTACTTCACATGACAGTACATAAGAAAGTAAAATATGTTCAGACACTTCTTAAATTCTGTTTTGAAATGACAAGGATGCATGTAATTTAATTTCACAGTAATTAAGACTACCTGTGAGACCCTAATAAAATGGAATTGCTATCAGCTAGCTTTACAAAGAAAGGAAATTCATGTATGTAAAACATTATCTGGAAAGTTATATGTGGTCTTTTTCATTGTCCTCAGACAGTGACATTCTGAGGCTTTTTGAGGGGCTTGATTCTATAAAAATATACTAAAAAAATTTAAATTAAATGTGCCAGTGCATAGCCATCAATCTCTAAAAGAGAACTAGTAAATTTCTCAGCTCATGCAATATGAACAGGAAAAAAAACCACCAAAAAACAAACAAACCATCAAAAAAAACCCTCATAGATTTTTCTGTGGTTTTTCCCCTACCGCTAAGAAATGGTTTAATTACAGGTAGACTGAAACATACACACCCATATCTTTATAGGAACATAAAGACCTTCACAGCAAACTGTTCCAGAGAAATAAATTATTACTAGAAAATTATGCTTTCATAGAAAGCCTGACAGTGTTTTCTTCTTTCACATTCAAGTAAAACAGATTTAATTCAGTCTGCCAGAAATGGCTATGCTTCTGCTCTGTGAAAAATATGCTAATGATGAAAATAAGGACTTGACAATTTACTGAATACTAAGCGGAAAATCTGTAATGAATTGCCTGTGTTGTAGCATTCAGTTTAGTCTCCTTTCTTTTTTTTTTCCCTCAGTTGCTATGGAATACTAGAAATAGCATAAAGAAGATTATACTATTTTGTGGAATGTTGTGCATGTCCCTTAAGACAGAATGCTTAGAAATAAAGACAAAAGTCAGCTGTGGGATAAATGAAATTCAAAGCAGTAATAAATAAAAGGCTTAAATACTAACTTTTCAATGCAAAAGGGAAATACAGAGAACAAAACAAATGCCAAAAAAATTCAAGCCCAACAAGTAAATCTCAATCAGCAACTAGCAAGTTGAAACCTAGAGTAATTCATTTTACACCTGCAAGGAAAAGCAGCTTCTTAGGTTACTTGTATGGTGCAACAAAAGCTCATAAATCCATTAAATGCAGGCATGTCTTCAAGTTCTCAACCAGACTTCAATTTCCACTGCAGGTTTTAAGCCTTCAATAGATTAAACTCTTCTCCTAAGCATATTTTACCAGACTGTACATTCAAACGATGACTCCTTCTAGCTCAAGTGTCTGTATACTTCTGTGTTGAAATTTTTATATATATATGGCTGGTCCTGACAGGCTTATGTGTTGAATCACATTTGTCCAAATACTACCTGAAGTAAATCCAGCAGATTAGTCTTGCCTTTTCCAAGCAAAAGAGAGCTGAGCAAGGTTACTGGCTACTCAGCAAGATTCTTACATTTTACCCCTAACCAGCATCAGTTATATCTATTAGTTACATCAATTGTACTGATATTAAGTTCTCTTCCTTCTGATTTTTATTTCAAAACCACTGGTTTATTACCTCTGTACTTTAGAGTTAGTATGTGGCAGATCTTCATTTCAGAACAATGATGGAAAGAAAAATACATTCTGTCAACTTTCAGTCTCCCTAGGGTATTTTTCAAAATTTTGTGTCTGGACAACTATTATTGGAAAGCTCTTCTATGTCCTTGCTTCACTTAAAATGATGCTGGCAAAACAATCCGATTAAGGCAGCAGAATCAGAGAACACAATTAATCTACTTTCACACAGTCATACAACTGCAGCCAGACTTTGGAAAAAAGGAAAAAAACCCTACTTTTCCAGTCTGTAGACGGGAAAACTGTATCTCTTCAGTCATTTTTTAAAAAAAATTGAGGCTTAATGTACTACACTATTGGAAACATACTACACACACACAAAACAAAATAACCACCAAACCAAACCCCCACCCCAAACAAATAAACCAACCATAAAACTTTCACTGCTGGGAGGATGGATTGAAGATATGGTGAAACTTTGCTGATGTGACTTCAGAGAGTATCTGATTGTTTTGGGTGCATTTAGGTCTCTTGGATATCTTTATTTTCAAAAAAGAGACACTATTTTAAATGCATAATTACTCTTCAAAATACCGAAACATTATAGAAAAAAAGATCTGTAGCATACAGTGTAGTTACATTGTCTAGGAGAAATATGGGAAGACATATAGGACACAATATACTCTTTTGGTAACACCAATTTATAATGTAGGAGGTTTCTCTTTTCATCAGCCTTAACTACATTTTTGCTTTTCAGTCTCTTTTCATAGAAGTCTATACTGAGACACAACATAGGAAAAGGCCAAAACAGCTTAATTTCTTACATTAAACATAAAAATATATTGATAAAGAAATCACTACACTATGAAAAGCAACACTGGAATAGTTGACAAATTTACATTATCTAGTCACAGCTGATGTCCATCTCATACTTCAAAATAAAACAACCTTTAACAGGAAGTGATGCCATGACTGCACAAAACTAGTAAATCTTTTAAGATTTGCACTGCTATATATTATTTGTTACATTTCAGTTGCTGGATTTCCACTTGTATTAAAAAAAGGAGTATCTTTAACATTAAATTAATGGAGGTCTTAATTTCAGAATGTTTGGTTATGATATAGAGGAAGGACATGGGTGCACTTAAACACAAAAAAATTTTTGCAATATAGCTCTTTAGAACTTGAAAAGTTTATCACATGACAAAATCTAACTATCATAATTTTTCCCATTACAGGTAAAAAAATAAACTTTCAAGTTTTTCACATATCTTCTGAATTATTATACCTTGAATATTTAACAATCATACAGGTAACTCTCCCTTACCAGGAAAGCATCAACTGAATAAAACAAAAGCTTCATACAGTGCTTTATACACAGATTAGGCTTGTGTGGAAGGAGCAGAAACCAAAATAGCACAAGTAAAATAGTTTAATAGCACCTAGGAGACAAGCGTGCGACACAGACTGCATTTCTGTTTTCCCAATCTTTGCAGATACATTTTGCAGAACTGTTAATAAAAAGCAAAAAAGGTTTATGGCAGATCTTCAAAAAATATTAAAAGAAAAAATCAAGGAGGACTATTTCCTATAATTTATATGATAAAAGAAAAGCTGGTTATCATATATATTTTAGCACCCAAATACAGAGAAGTATTGTACCAAACGGAAAACTGAAGTCCTGAACACTAAATGGGCAAACATGCATGTGGGAAAGTAACAGCAACATGCTAGTCTTAAAGGAAAGAGAATTGACTA
>VYZP01073356.1:1105-11788 GCA_013400635.1 Hypocryptadius cinnamomeus | reverse complement strand
AGCAATAACAATAATCATAACACTCAGGGTAGATTTAAATAGTTCTTTTTCCCTAACTGAACATTGAATGGCTTCCTAAAAATATTTAAACATCCTTAATTCTGTCTGGGATACTCTGTTAATTGCTTATGAGGACAAGAAGAGTGAGATGGCATTTATATTACTGGTCCTCGAGTTACAAATTCTTTTCTCTTAGATGACATCCATCAGACAGGGCCTTACCAGATAGGCAGGTACTCTTCCTTGTCAAGAAAGAGAATAATGCCCTTCTGCAGAAGTCATGCCACATACCTATACTCCCACCTATTGGGCCCAAGTCTGTCTATGATTGCAGAGAAATCTTAAACAGACGATGTAAATAAAACTTCTAGGTGATTATGGGAAGATGAATCCTGCATTAATTTTTCAATTCATCTGTAGCAAAATGAAGCCCATGCTCACATTTTTCCTCCAAATGACATCACAAGAGGTGATAATATAAATAATGAGAAAATAATTTTGAATGGAACTGAGAACTGTGGAATTATATCACAGCTTGTAGAATTACTGTATCAGAAAATTTAGTTGGCTAAGATTTCACTTACAAAAATGAACTCTTACAAATTCACTTTACAATGATCACACTTCAAGGCACCACCGCTAAGATCTTGTTCTTTAGTTGTGTACAAGGAGGATTTTTAAAATTCACGGAGTTGCCATGTAAGTCCATGCTCTGATTTTAACAGCTGCAGAAGTGATTTTATTTTGCTTCTGCCTCTATCATACACAAGGGGTCACCTCTGATGACCTTTTCACTGCATCCTCCCATTTGGCAAAGAGATTGTTTTGTAAGGTTTTCATTCAAGATCAAGCTCAGTCTTTCCAATCCTTCAAATTATTCTGCTTTGTTGTAGACATGGAGGACTATTACCACAGGTGGCAGTGAAAACAGAACTATGCTTCCTTTATCAAAGTGCAAGAAAACCAACTGAACATTTTCCCTTTTTGTTAAAATAGATGCTTAACCAATTTTTAGGTCAGGAAATCTCCAATGTTCTGGAATTTTCCCTCTGATTTCTCTAGGCTTATAGAACATAAAGTGTCTTATCAAGTCCATGTGTGCATAAAACATTATTTTTTGGAAAAAGAAAAATTTATAAACAATACAACATACAACTACAAATATATGTTTATATTAGTGTGGCAAGAGAGATCAATGTTGTCATCTTATTGCAAAGGTTTCATACCTTCTTGGTGATTTCTCATGGGCAGCTCCTCGCAATACTGACTCCTTCTTCTTCACAGCACAGCCAACAAACTCCAACTCCCTCCTCAACCAGCTAACCCACTCTTCTTCTATAACCCTCATCCCCATTGGACACGGCTGTGGCCTGTTAAGGGCAGGACTGTTCCTAATCTTTGGTAATTAGTACAGCTGCAGCTCCTCAGGGGTGAGATTACCTTCTGCACTATCTTTATCTTCTTACATTCTATCCCCCCACAGATCAATGCTAACAGAAAATTCACCTGAACAAATATTGGACTAGGTTCAGTACAGCTTCCTTCTAATTAGATATCTTCTGTATGTTTACACGTAAATTTTGTAAATGGCCTGAGCATAAAAAATATTGATGTTTTAATTATAATAAATAAAATTAATGTTTTAAATAGTGAACCTTTAATATTAAATTCAATTTAATGGCAAAATGAAATCAGTAAGAGACACTGGATCTTTCTTTGTTAAAAGTAAATGGAATATTATGTACTTTAAAAGTGCAAAATTAACAATAGAATTCTAAAATCTGTCCAGAACATCAGAAGAAAATAAAATTTTGAAAAAAACAAAGCACAGTTTAATGTGAATATTCACAGACAAAGATTTTATTTTTTTAAATCCTTTGAAGAAAAAGTGATTGTTGCACTGAAATAACAATCTTATCCTAACTGAATTATCCACAATTATCACTGTCTTAATTTCAAATAAAAATTTATAGAGGTTTTATTCCCTCTATTGCTTCTTGGCTTGTTTTGTTCTTTTGCTTTCACTTTTGCTTTCAAATACTTTGCTTTTAGGATTAAATATACACAGCAAGCTGACCCTGTTCTGACCTGATTATCTCATCATTGCAAATCCTATATTCAGGGAATTACAAAAAGTATGGTTTCTAATGCAATCTTGAATTAATTCAGTTGCATGTTTTCCAAGCATATAATTTAAATACATATACTAATGTCATAGATCACTGCATATATATAGCAGAAGTGTTGAGCTTTGGTTGTATAATCACTTCCATATAAAGGTCTTTTTCAATACTAACTTTAAGCTATATATAACTCTGAAAAACTATCATTTTTTCCAGTCTTTAATTTTCCATGTGTGATCTCATCTTGTCATGAACCTTCAACCTTCTTTTCTCTGTGTGCCCTGGTCACTTTTTTGTTTTGTTTTGTCTTGTCTTTTTTGTTTGTTTGTTTGTTTGTTTTATTTTTTGGTTTGCATGACCTAGTTTTTGGTAGCATGGGGACCACAGAGGTGGCTTCCAAGCTTCCACCACATCTGGCAGAGCCAACCCCTGATGGCTCGATCAATGGATGTGCTGCTGGCCAAGGCTGGACCAATTGGAAATGGTGGTAATGCCGCTGTGATAACATATTTAAGATAAAATCAAAACAAAATTGTGTTGCAGTTTTATTTCCAGTCAGAGAAGAGAAGAGAGAGAACATGTGAGATGAATAACTCCGCAGACACAAAGGTCAGGGGAGAAGGAGGGGGAGGAGCTGCTCCAGGCACCAGAGCCGAGATTCCTCTGGGCAGACCCTGGTGAGACCATGGTGAAGGAGCTGTGCCCCTGCAGCCCATGGGGATCCACAGCGGGTGCAGGGATCCACAGCGGGTGCAGACATCCACCTACAGGCCGTGGAGATCCAGGGGGATGTTGAGATCCACCCACAGCCCGTGGGGATCCAGGGGGATGTTGAGATCCACCCACAGCCCATAGGGGAAGTGTCCATGCCAGAGCAGGTGAATGCCTGGAGGAGGATGTGATCCATTGGGAGACCCGGTGGAGAGAGAGGGCCCTGCTCCCAGGCTGGAGCAGCCTATCCTTGGAGGACTGCACTCTGTGGAAGAGTGACCCATGCTGCAGCAATTTTGGGAGGACTGTCTGCCCATGAGAGGGATTCACATGTCAGCAGTTTACAGAGAGCTGTTGCTCATGAGATGGACTCATGCTACAGAAGTTCATGGAGAACTGTCTCCTGTGGGATGCATCTCACACTGCAGCATGGGAACAACTCCTCTCCCTGAGCAGCAGGAGAAGCCTGGGTGATAAACTGACCATAACTCCCATTTCCTGTCCCCTTGCACTGCTGGGAAGGAGAGAGGGGTGGGGACTTATTATTTAAGGGCTTATTTTTCTTCTCATTATCGTGTTCTGACTTTGTTAGTAAAACCATCACTTTATATCTCTAAGTTGAGCCTGTTTTGCCTGTGATGGTACTTAACGAGTGATCTGTCTCCCAGTCCTTATCTCAACTCAGAAATCCTCTGTCAATTTTTTTTTCTTCTTCTCCAGCTGCAGAGGAGAGTGAGTGAGCAGATTTCATGGCTGCCTGGCATCCTGCCAGTGTCAACCCATGATAGTATTGAGCGAATTTTTACAATACCCTTCTGAAGAGAAAACTAAGAATTAATTAAAGCTGAAAAGTTTGAAGTGTTTTCTTCCTTTTTTCTTCTTCTTTTCTTTTTAAAATGTTACTTTGTCTGATTAATTTTCCACAGGAATGCCTTTTCTAATCTGGGTAAAATCTTTTCAACTCTTTAAATCGATTTGCCATGATTTTAAATCACATAACCATTGAAGATGTACCTACAAAACAGAAGATATAATTGAAACTCAACAAAGTATTTTGTTTAGGATCCTTCACAATTTCTTGGCTATGGTTCATTCCCATTTTGTTTTCTTTGACAGTAAACTTCCTTTGTTTAAATAAAAATGGTGGTCTCAAAAGAGGTAAAAACCAGTTTTAAATCCAACAAAGATGAGGATTGTGAGGGTACATAGCAAAATTATGTCTTTACTTTCTGACAATAAAAGTGAAGAAATTTTGATCCAATATGTTCTGACAACTAGAAAAGGTGGCAGCTGCCCAGTCTTGATTGGTTTCTGTGGAAGTGTAGTGGCCCATTATGCTAAGTCTCTCCGATGGGCCCTGGAATGATTTTCCAGGCACTAGTATTTGGTACACACTTCTTCCATGCTGTGGATTTGTCCTGGGATGCATCCCAACTGCATTTATCCCTCCCTGCCCTGCACTCATGTCTTCACATATCTCATATAAACTCAGGCACTCAGATTGAAAGGGAGCTATGACCCATATTAATAAGTGTCTGTGCTAGTCCAGATGACCACAACAATAGAATGGTTGTTGAAAAGGAATTGTTCTACATATAGGAACAACCATAGAAATGAAAGAGCTGTTGTACTTTTTGTCTATAGAAGCTATCTTCAAAACTCAAGAAACCATGCAATGAATGAGATCTTATATACAACACATCTATATAATTCTGTAGAGCTGCACCATGTGGACATACTGAATTCCAGAGCAGAGTTAAAAATGAGTTTAAATTCCCTCATTTCCTCAGAATATATAAGCAATCTCCTTTGCAATTCTGAAAATGCAATGTTCCCAAATGCATTGCAAATATTGATTGTTTGAGATTTTCTGTGGGAGAAATCTCACATTTATCTTCCTCCTCATTGTTACTCCAGAGTCCACCAAATCCCTTAGAGGGAAAATTGTGCAAGTTTGCAAGTCACAAAGGGACAGGTTTTACTGATAGAGAGCAAACTGTGAAAAGATTTCATTACCATCCATAATGACTATAGAGGGGCCATTCAATTAGTCATAGTTTTTAATAGTTTTTAATTACTCCAACACTCAGATGAACTGCAGCTTTGCCATGGCATGGTGCTCCTCCCTTTATGTTCTGTATGTTCTGGTGATGGGACACAGCAGAGAAAACCCCAGCATCATTAGTCTAAGGCCTGGGAATTTGTAAGCAAAGGACACCCTGTTGTGTGATGATCACTGAGCACAGTGCCTGTAATTCTGAAATACTGTGGGTTATTGGAAACAGTCTTCTGTCAACATGTTATGTAATTAATTTTGAAAATATTTGTTTGTCTGTGTTTTAAATCCCTATCTCTTAAATTTAGCACAATTGCAATACAGTTTATGAATTGAATAAAAAACCACTAGGAAGCATTTTCATGAACTGTATCAGAAATTTACAAACAGCATACAGCTTGGAACTTTTTTTTTTTAAATTTATTAATAGGTTCTGAACACCCCTATCTGTTGCATCTTCCCAGGATAATTTAGAAGAACTGAGGTAACATATCTGCACCCCTGCCCTCTTTGTTTATTAGTACAGGCAGTTTGTCCTTGATGAGCTACACCTCACATTTCCCTATTAATATAAACTATAGTTTTAAACCAATAATCAAAAACCTTGTTTTTTTAAGAAAAAAACTACTGCTGATTTCCCAAGAAGCTGAATCATTCTCCTAAGTATTTATAATGGCACCATCCTGAAGGATTTCTGGCAATATCTAAGATATTTATATGAGGGATTCAATACAAGCAAAATCAGCTGCTGCTGAATCTGCCCTTGAACTGATGTATAGTGCAGTTAAGTAAATTTATTAAAATGAAGAATATGAGTTTTTGCCTAATACTGCAGAGCAAAATTTGGTCTTATTACCTCAAATGTTCACAAAGGACTAAAGTTAAAATAAATAATATTAAGAATATTAAGAATAATTTTATAATAATAAAATTAAGAATAAGTGTGTGATGGAGGAACTCTTGAATGACGCTAATATAAACAGTTTTTATGATAAATTAAAACATAATTCTTTTTAATAAGGTTAGTTACTTCAGCGGACTCTAAAAAGTTCAGGATTTCATTTACTGAGTAATAAGCTATCAATTAAAGGCAATACAAGCATTCTTCATAGACCAGTATAAACTGAGCTACAGTTTAGCAGTAGGTTAATAAAATAGACAGAGTATTATGTATCCTGTATAGCAGGAGTATGGGGAAGAGAAAGAAGCACAGATATTTATATGGAAGGAAATTTATATGGAAGGAAAATATATATGAGGTAAGTATACAACAATATAATTCTCAAATGCATATCCTGAAACAAAATCAAGTCTTTTACCACCACACACTGGAGTTGTAGGGGAGTTTGTATTTGTGCTGTTGTACACCAGGTAAGGCTAATTTGATTTGAAATAAATGTTTTGCTTTTTTCCGTGACTGTTTCTTAGAGATAGAGAATATATTTATTTTAAGCAAAAGCACAGTAATAAACTGCAAGTATGCCATATGGACATTTTAATTGTTCTCTAATGTTGGAGCACCCTGTTGTACTACTTGTGGTAATTTTAACTATGGCAAGGCAGTGAACTACAATGATACAGTGCAAAACAATAACAAAACTCACTCAATTTGCAGGGGGTTTTGTTGGCTTCAGGACTTTAGATCCTATATTTTTTAAAGAGATCTCTTTAAAAAATATTGCATATTGCTCCCAAATGCACCTTCAGAAGTGTTCTAGTGAATGCAGTCCAGTGACCATATTATCTTATTGTTTGAAAATTGTAATTCTGAATTTCTTCAGGAGGCTTTACCGTGAAGCATCCCAGCTCTTTCAGCAGTAGCTCAGATGTCCTCCATGGAGAATTTTGTCCACAGATTTGCACCTAAAATGAAAATGAGAGACAATGCTGATTTCTAAAGACAAAAGATTCTTCCAGAAAATGATACTCTAGTATTTATTCAGTGTCTGTGATGACATCCTCAGAAACTTTTGAGTTACTGCAAATTCCCGGTAACACAGCTATCACTTACTCACTTCTGTGTTCCAAAGATTAAGTAAAATTGTGTGTGAGCATTCAACACATAGCCCTGGTAAAAGCCTTTTTGTGCTGACAGCTGCTTTTATCTGAGGCAGTGCTTATGCCCCTGTTCAATCCCTTACAAAGCCCTGGTGGCAGGACTGAAAGCTTGGAAAGCTGGAGGAAGGGGTTTGGTGCTTTCCTCCTCACATGAACTTTGGTTCATGGTCCCCTTTGCCCAAAATGGTTCTCCACTCATGGGGTAGAGCTCAGTCTGTGCCCATGCTGCCTCCTTCACTGTTCCTGATGACACTGGGCAAAACAGAGTACAGATGTCTTTGCTATCTACAGGGTTAAAAAAACACTGTACGTTGTTCTTTAAAACTGTAAAGCAATAACAAAAAAATTCCATCTTTTTTTGTAAGTTCTGTGAAGTATATACATTTGTCTTTTGCATTCTCCCCCTTTCAACAGAAGAAGATGGAAATTAATTTAAATTCTTGTTTAAGTACAATGCAGTGGATGGGGGATTATACAAGACAACATAAAACATAGATATAGATAAGGACAATGCACTATGATGCCACAACAAATAAGTTAAAAAGTAAATAAACCCAAATTTTATATGGTTTCTTCCACAATGACTTTTTTTTTTAGTCACTTGGATGTGATTAATACCATAATTTGAGATCAAACTTCTGGTGAAAAGTGAGTTTCACCTAGCTTGTGCTCTTTCTTGCTGCTGCATAAGGAAGAATCCACACACAGTCATTCTGGTTACAGAGATCTTCATTCTGTGGCAAAAGGAGAACTGTGCAGCAGTGTAGTGAGCAGGAAACGGCACTTCTTATCTTTCAATTTATTCTGGAAATAAATCAATCACAGAAATCACTGAATGCTCTAACCAGTGGAGCTAATCAGAGGGTCACATGCATCATATGACTGGAATTTTTGGATTCTCTTTTGTTGCTGATGGTCCATCAAAAATTGTTTTGTAGCTAAGTACCCTTCCATGAGGAAGCACACATGAATATATAGGAGCTTAAACTTACAACTTCTTTCTTAGTGTCTTCTTAGCTTCTTTTGAAGCTAATTGCTTTTGAATGCCCTGTGAAAAGTTATTTAGAGATATTCAAGTAGTAGAAAAGATAAGGGATTACTCTAAAACAAGCAATATAAATTGGTGTGAGGAAACTCATTCGTGATTTCTTACTTGTCTATAGACTAAGAGATGGCAATATTCTGTACATGAAATGTCAGAGATGAGTCTCCTTTATTTATCCAGGGACTTAATAAACTCTGGGGTACCTTATTCCTGTAAAATTTATTGGTTAGAATTCTGTTCAAATATTTTGGATTGTATAAACCAATTCCAAGAATACGATGCTACTTATTACTTCCCAGAATAACTTCTTTAAACAGCACATATATCAAGATAAATATTTTTATATTTGGAAGCCAAATGTGGAAAGAGATTCTAAAAGATTTTGGTGTATGCAGAAACGTCTGTAATTTTGGAAGGGCTTCGCGAGGATCATCAACATCTAGCTCTTGGTGCTGCACTGGACAGCCCCAAGAATCAAACCACGTGCCTGAGAGCATTTTCAAAACACTTCTTGAACTCTAACAGAGTTAATGCCCTGGCCACTTCCCTGGGAACCCTGTTCTAGTACCCTAAATTCAGTTATGGGTTGAATCTTTCATTTCATAACAAACAGAGTTTGTGATCCTGAGTAAATCACTGAATTCAAGGCCAAGAAACTGAAATACAACTAGAATCTACTCATCCAATTGCAGTTGTAGAAATTATAGAAAGGTAGCAGTCAATACAACACATTATTTCAGTAATACTTCACCACCACAGTGATAAGAAAACACAGATAAATAAAAATTGCCCTTACAATTGTCCTACCTCCCAGACTTAGAACTGCTCATTTATTAAAGTTTAGAAAAGACCATATAAAATGCCTGAATATTTTATTATTTTTTTCCACATTGAATTTTAGATGAAAAAAACTATTAAAGAAGGAAATATATTCTCAACTTATTTGCAAGGGTTGAAAAAGAAGAAGAAACAATGGCTTAGATCCTGATAAAACATGTTTCTGGTTCCACTTCACTTGCTAATACAATGATGATGCCTAATTCATTCTCAATGTCTTTACAAAATCTATAAGCTATAATGAAATATAGATTTTATAGCTATAATGAAAATTATAGATTTTAAGCTATAATGAAAATTATAGTATTTAATTGCTTGACAGTAAACCTGAAGATACACCTGGTATTATTCTTTTCAAGGCAAAATAGAGAATTCTGTGGACCTGGATTAGAATAACTGTGGTTTCCAAAAAAAAAATATTACAGTGCATATATTTGCAAGAGCGCAGCAATTTAATTGTTGGCTTTCATAACTGATCAAATACTCTATGATACTCTACCATGTGATTATAGATTTTTTTCTATAGTGATAGAACGCATGTTAAGGAGCATGAAGGCAAACCAGAACATGTAGCAAATGTCCTGTGACTTTACCCAAACACACAAGGCAGTGAAACAGTAAGATGTTCTGCAAGAAATCAACACAAACCTCACTTTGTCATTCTTCTCCAAAGTTGAGATTAGTGGTTAAATACAGCTCAAATCAGAAAGCAAAGTTTTCTCTGGAGTAATTTTTTGAAATAACTCTTGGTTTATGCTGAAAAGGATATGGCCTTTAGTCAGTAGGTTTTGATGGGTTTTTTTTGTTTTTAAACTGCAATGCTGATTCAACAACTGTGTAACAAAATACTTGCCTCTACAGCTGAACTTTTCTGATAACACAGTTCTTGGTTTTACTGTACAAAGTAAAAGTGTTGTGACTTTGTTTCAACAAGAATGTGCTTATGAGCATATATTTATGAATGATATTCTTTCCAATTACTTGCAAAAGTGACTTCACCAACAGATTTATCATCCTCTGCTTATAAAAATGGATCACTTGAGTGGTATATGAATCTGGCATTTAAATATTCTGAATTAACTTGCAGAGGTACAGTAATTTCTTCTGAAAGCTAAGGGATAAATGTAACATAAGGACTGCATATTTTTATGTGAAAACACGGTCTGTTTTTTGAACATTCATGATCAAATACAATAGAATTTTATCTCCATCTTTGTGGTTCAAAGCTGCCATATTGTTCTGCTTGATTCTAATGAAGTAATCAAAAGAAAAGTTTGAGCAGAAAGAATCAGAAGAGTTTGTTTGTTGTTTTGGAAAATTAGTAAAAGTCTATGTGGAGGAAACACCTGTAGCTCAGGTATCACAGACTCCTATATGTGCTAAATACAGCTTTATCTTGACTAGAGGAGAAGCACAAAGTACAGAAAGCTACATGTGGGTAAATAGCTCATGATTTGGAGTACACCCACTTCTAGTTATGAAAATAATCTGACAATGTCTTACTCATTAAACTGGTCACAGGTACTCACATGAGTTGGAATGTAATTGATGCTGTACTGCATTTGGGAACTTCAAGCTGCAGAACAGACTCTCAAAGCATGCAATGATTCTGTTAAACTGGGATAAATATATTGTCCTTAATATTCCATTTGTTAATTTGCTTTTGCCTTCCATATTTCTGACAGAGATAACCTTTCTATTAGTACTGTTTGGCTTAATTGTTTTCAGTAGAAGAAGATGTCTCTCTGTGCTGTGTCCAGAGGTTGAGTAGCATGAGATTTTAGACAATGATAGTTCCCCATTATAACCTAAACAAAAAATGCAAAAAAAAAGGTTTTAGCTAAAAAACGGCA
>VYZP01073355.1:817-16043 GCA_013400635.1 Hypocryptadius cinnamomeus | reverse complement strand
GCCGTCCGCGGGAGGCGGCGCTGCCCGAGGAGCCTGCGGGTCTTCGGCCCGGCGGGGGCGGGGACGCGCAAAACTTGTCCGGAGCGGCGGCCCCGATGCCGGCGGCGGCCCGGGTGGGCGCGGAGCCGGCGGGGCGGCGGGCACATGCCGGCAGCGGCGGTCCGGGGCCGCCGAGGTGTGGTGGCGGTGATAAAAGATTACATAAACGGCAGCCGGGACGTGCGGCTCTCTCTGGAAGGGGGTTTCATCGCTGCCTTGCAGTCAGGAAGGTGGCTGAAATCCTCTCCTGGGCATAGCTGAGTAAGACTTGGAATACCCAGCCCTAGTGTTGCTGAGGTTTTCAAACCCTGTTTCAAGTCCCTGTCTCTTAGAGTGGAGAGAAAACACTTCAGTACATTGTAAAGGCCAAAGTCTTTTTTAGCGTGCGTTTTCGTTCCTTTTGTTTTGTAAACAGACTTCTGTTGTGGTCTTCTTCCCACCCTCCCTCCGCGTAGGGCTGAAGAGAAATGAAATCAGATGCAGCGAAGTTTCGCAGGGCACCACGCTGGGGTATTTTTAACCTTACCTTTTATGGCTGCCCCCAGCTTCAGCATGGTGTGCTCTCCAGTTTGATAAGGGAATGATAGGAGGAAATGCAGGAATGAAATCTTGTTGTTTGCTGTCCCGTCTGGTACGCAGTTGAATTCGTCTAGCTACTTGCAGCTTCGCCTGGGGCAGTGGAGCAGAGGTGCTTCCCCAGGGTTAGACTGGCTCTGCGGAGTCTGTCTGCAGCGTTTTCTGGCCATATCCTTGCTTCCCATAAATAAGTTCATGTTGGAAGGAATCTTAAACTACAGCGGTTGAGACTTCAGATACCAAATTGTGCTAAACTGTCTAATTTTACGTATTCAGAAATGTCAAAAGCCCCACCTGTGGTGGGAAGACATTTAGTAAGAGACGAGGAGGTCTGCTTTACAGAGAAATGCAGTAAGCTTTCAAAATATGTTGCCATAAGTTTGCCATTTTGATGTCATTCTCTTTTGAGGGAAACAGTTTGAGTCATTAATGTCACTAGAATCACTCTACACCTGTTACAGCCAAACTTACGTAAAGTTTTGGAGGTCCCCAGTGGATTAGAAGAGTAGGAATCTCTTCTTGAGAATGGAATGCTTGGGAAGTGTAATTTTTCATTTTCATTACTGTGGTCTCTCTTTTGGAGGAGCTGTTTTCATATAAGTATATTGTAACAATGTTTCCTGGACATAAATGTAATAACAATATTTCATATAGCTGCATTCATCTTCCTTTCATTATCCTTTTCCCTGAAAGATTATTAATAGATTTCTTTTCCTCATATTTAAAATGGCTAACAGAAATATCCTTTGCTGCTGCAGGGTTGTTTTTGTTGTTGTTACTGATTCTGTAATGCTGTGTTAAGTTAACGAGATTGCTCAGGAAGATTAAGAAGTGAAGGGTGCTGAAGCTAATTTCTGCTTTTTTGGAGAAGGATGATAGACTCAAGCTTTAGAAAATCCAATGAAAAAAAATTACCATAGTTTTTCCCTGTCTGAAATTATGATATAAGCATTAATTAGTATAAATACAATTGAATTGTATTTTAGAAATGGAAAAAAACCCCAAACATGTCAAACTTCTATGCTTCCAGTTATTGTGGCTGAGGACATAGGAGTTGATATTTCAAGGTTATGTACTGTACAGGAGGGACAAGTTGTCCTTGTCCAACAGGAGAACTTGGTCTGTAATTTTTTTTTTTTTTGATACAGTATGCTTCAGGATATTTTCTCATAGACAGCACTGAATATTCAAAGTGAAGTATTTTAAAATATTACCATTCTAAGCTAAAACTATCAAGATTCTTCTCTTAAAAGCTGTAAATTTTGAAGCAAAATTAATATAGAACTTCCTGTATCCAGCGAATCATATACACCTTTTTGAGTATGTGCTGTTACGTTTTAAGGAGGTATATAAGATATCTAATGGGAGGCAGGTTTGTTGTTCTGACTTTTTTTTTTAGGATGTGAAGTGTAGAGTGGAGCATGAGCTTCCTTGGAGAGAATGCTGATAAAGTTTTTAGCCCATCTTTTATTTATGTGTTGAAAAAGGCTCATAAGTATCAAGATACCATAATAAGCATGCCTGTTGTTTCTCTGCTTGAGGGCAGGTGATAGCAACGTATGGCACACTAAATCAATGGGAACGTGGCCCTCAGCTGTCAGAAGTCACCTGTTTATGTCCTTCTCCGGATACTGAATTATTTTATTTTCCATATACTTGTCCACAGTGGAAGACATCCTTTGCTTTCTTTTGTTCATGTCAGGTCTGAAATATTTGCATAAAAGTTTAAAAAGCTCCTGGAGTTTATCACATGGGATTCTTCTGAACTAGTTATTACTGAAGCAGTATTAAGTAATTAAGTGAGTAACCAGCACTGATACAATGTTTTTGTATATTCAGTTCTGATTCTGTAATTTTTTTTAGTCATTATTATTTTCCCCCACCAAAGTAGCAAAAGATTTTGGAGGAGGGAAGTCTCTGTGAGCAATAGCAACTTTACAAGTGCAAGTCCCAAGACTAATAATGAAAATCACAAAAGAGCGATTGTTCATAGGGGTAAAAATATGTGAAAGAAAGATTAATTACATAGATTATTTCAATGGAACCAAAATATTTCCTTGGCAGATTTCATCTGTGTGTGTGATTAAAGTAATTCTGGACTTGAGACTTGCTATGTACAGTTGATAGAACTGAGAACTAAATATCTGAAATTGAAAGGCACTTGGAAGATTGGGGTAGGGGTGGGGTTGCGTAGCTTGGTCAAGACCACACTGAGTTTTCTAAAGGTACTGTGTTGCAATAGAAAAAGGCTTCCCATTCTGCAAAGCTTTCTGATAAATAAAAGTCATTTGTATGACTCTGTGATATTGTTGCTTAGAAAATATTGTTGCTGTCTAGAAAATACTTATTATTTGCACTTAGAACTCCCTGGATATCTGTAGTCCAGAAAATTGAGATATTGTAAGAGTCAGTCAAGAAATTACACTGTTTACACCTCACCTGCTTCTTGGTTGGTATTTAGTAAAGGGAAGGGATTTAGTAGGGAACCTTTCTAAGAGTTCCTTTTTTTTAAAAAATAATACTTGAGTTAAGCTACTCTGGACTTAGGAAATTAATTGTGTCTCAACTGAACTAATTTTAAAAAATATATAAAATTTCTTTACACATCAATGAAAAGTGCAATTTCGTGATTTGAAGTGCAGTGAAATACGATTCAAAGGGCATGGCCAATCAATTGAGTATTTATATGTGCTATAATACAGTTGTAGTATAATAGCTCAAGTACTTTAGATAAATTAAAAAAGTTGAATTTTTTTTCCCAAAACATGATGAAATATAATTGCTTAAAATTTAATTTAGCATCTTAATAAAAGAATATAGTTTTTTAAAATAAATGTTTAAGTGGAATACTTAGACTAGTGTAAGTTTTGATGCAAAAGTGGGGATAGAGGAAGACCATACTAAAATAGAATAAAATAGTTCAGCAAGATACCATGTGACTCCTAGTGACTCTTTTGATTTTGATTCTATGCATAGGACAGAAAAATATCACAATTATTGCAGTATCATCTACTTCATAGATTTGTCTTTAGTTTTTAACTTTTACTGAGTTTTGCATTGTCCTTCTAATGTATGTTCATCCCATATATGCTTGAATGTGTTTATATATATATGTATCTTTATAAATATGCATGTGTCTGCTGCATGGTCTGTTGCATTTAGCCATGGATAATAGCTGCCCTTCCATGTAAGAGAGGTAGGTTAAATAAAGTTACTACAAGTTGTCCAAGATAATATACGTAGCTGTAGCAGAAACTATAGCAAAATTTTGTATGTCAGTACATAGAAGAAATTTGTCAAGAAAGTTGATTGTAAGGGAAATAAATGTGTTGACGGTGCTGTGCTGTGTGAGAGGCTGAGGCCTCCAGTTGTTTGCTTTCCTTCTGTTGAGAGTAATTTCCCAATAGCAGTCTCAGATTGTGAATTATGTATGTCAGACTTTCGCTTTAGAAAGAAATCAGAATAGTTTCTATAATTGTCTGTACTATTTCTCGTGCTTTTAAAGCACTGTTCTAGTCAAAATTTCTGTTATTCTTCTTCAAAGAAATATTAATCTAGAACTAAAAGCCAATATTGGATTAAAAGAATGGGCAGAATTTTTGTGAAAACCCACTTCTGCAATAAAAAATCACATTTATTTTCACAGGTCTGGAACATCTTTCGCTTCCTAATTTCAGGCTTGTTTGCTATGTCAGCAGCAAGTGAGATCCATGGTCCTGCAGCTTGAACTAGTTCTATCTTGTTTGTTTCTGTAACAGAAGAACAAAGCATTGTTTAATAAACATTCCAAGTACGTGATAATATCACGTTATCTGCTTGTCTTATTGTGCAAAAACAACTTTCTTGTAAATGTTCTAGGCTGTTCTTAAGGTGCAAGGCTTTTATGGCCTGCCGACATCAGACGTAGAGGCTCTGCTTGCTTCAAAGGCTTGTCTTAGGATTTTAACATTATTATTTAAAAAAAATAGTATATATTTAGGAATTCTTTCTCCACTCAACAGTATGACAGCATTTTGTGCCTTTCCCCTCCCTCCCTTCCCCTCCCCTTTCCACGAGGAAATATAGGTAAGCGAATAGATACATGTATATGAAAATATGTATGTGTGTATGTATATACAGACAATAAATTCTTATACTGGAATCACTTGCACTTTGCTTAAGAGAAGACTGGAATTACCTTTTTTCTTGGTTACCATTGCTTACAAATATGTACTCTTATTAACTCCTGTTAAAATGAAGGTGAATGGCATGTGAACTATCATGGACAAGTCTCGCAATAAAAGTTAGATGAAGTGACTGGTAGGCAGAATTCATTCTTGTTGTATCTGAGACCCTCTTACGGTATGGAAGATATTTCTTACTCCCGAGTACAGTCTTCTGTTACACTACACTAAAATACCTCTCCAGTGAATAAGAAATCTTAAGTGTAAAATTAGCCCCGCAGTTAATTTTATGCGCTTTGTTTACAGAAACATCTTGGTAAGATACTACTGCTGCTTAGGAACCTCATTTTCAGCCAAAGTCTGGGCTCTAGTGAGTGTGTAAGAGGATCTGACATCTCTGCAAAGAATCAGTCTAATCCAACTCATCTGGATGAGTTGCAGGGGGACAACAAAGAACCAAAGGAAGGACACCTTCGGAGGGGTACACCAGCTTCCCTCCTAAGGTGTCTGGTCAGTGTGAGGAATAGTGAGAACAGTAGAAAAGGGAGACAGTTGCCAGAAAACTTAGTCACCTTCTTCTTCAGACACTTTTTCCATTGCAATATAAAATTTCCCTACCGTCTGCATCCCTTGCCTTTTGTCTTTGAAACTGTGGTTCTCCTGCAGGCGAACATTAACTAAACATCAAAAATAACCTCCAAGTCATCATCCTTCTGCTTTGCTGTAGTTATATTTGGAAGCTCTTTGAAAAGGCCTTTTTTTCCCCTTTTTCTCTTTGGGAACAGATCAGTTCCACAGGCTTAGGAGCTAGTCAGTGGTTCTGCAGCTTATTGGGCATTGGGAAGCCAGTGTGACCAGGTATGATCTAATCTGTCTGAACAGACTGATGTCTGAAGTGATTCCTTTTTTTCCCTCAGTCTTTTCAAGTAGCGTGGAGAAATATCAGAACATAAGGGAGTTTTCCTTCAGGAAACAGCAAGGCTAGGGTGCTTTAATTCTTCTTTAAGCTACTCTTGTCCATCATAGCCCAGGTTAGCAGGAGCTAGCCTGGGTTCTGACTTTTGAGCAGCACAACGTTAGAAGGATATGAAGCTGTGAGAGAGCATCCAAAGGGGACAGTGAAGGGTCTGGAAGGAAAGGCATATCTGCAGTGACAGCCTGGCTAAGAAGAGACTGAAGGGAGACCTCGTGACAGCCTACTTCTTCCTCATGAGGGAAAATGTACAGGCAGGACTGATACCTTCTCTCTGGTGACCAGTGACAGGACTCTAGGGAATGGCCTGAAGTTGTGTCAGGGCAAGTATAAGCTTGGTATTAGGAAAAGGTTGCTCTCTCAGAGGATGGTTGGACACTGGAACAGGCTCCCCAGGGAAGTGGTCACAGCACCAGCCTGAGAAAATTTAAGAAGTGTTTTGGCATTGCACTTGGGCGCTTGGACTTGCACTTGTGTAGGGCCAGGAGTTGGATGCTGATGATCTTTGTGTGTCCCTTTCAGTTCAGGATATTCTGTAATAACTGTTTTAAATCTTATTTCCTGATGCATTGATGAATATGCGTTTCCTCAAGTCTCCAATGTATAATGTTTGATAGTTACTAACAGAGTTCTTTCAGTGCAAAATGCCAACTGTACTGAAGTCTTAAAACTGATGGAGTTATGAGCTCATTAAAATAGCTATTTTATGGATAATGGTATGTGTTACTCACTATGATGGAAGTACGGCGTTTTATATGAGGTTTAACAAGGCCAAGTGCAAGGTGCTGCACCTGGGTTGGGACAACCCCTGTTATCAATCCAGGCTGGGGGATGAAGGGATCGAGAGCAGCCCTGTGAGAAGGACTTGGGAGTGCTGGTGGGTAAGAGGCTGGACATGCCCCAGCCATGGGCACTCACAGCCCAGAAAGCCAAACGTGTCCTGGGCTGCAGCCAAAGCAGCATGGCCAGCAGGATGAGGGAAGGGATTCTGTCCCTCTGCTCTGCTCTGGTGAGACCCACCTGGAACCCTGCATCCAGCTCTGGGGTCCCCAGCACAGGAAAGGCATGGAGCAAGTCTGGAGGAGGGCCATTAATATAATTAGAAGCTTGGAGCACCTCTTCATGAAGAAGGGCTGAGAGAAATTCAGTCTGGAAAAGAGGAATAAGGATTACCTTACCGTGGTCTTCCTGTTCCTGAAGGGAGCCTACAAGAATGATGGAAAGAGACTGTTTACAAGAACATGTGGTGACAGGACAATGGGGAATGGCGTCAGACTGAGTAGGTTTAGATTAGATGTTGGAAAGAAATTATTTACTGTGAGGTTAATGAGGCACTAGAATACTTGTCCAGAGAAGTTCTGGGTGCCTCATCTCTGGAAGTGTTCAAGGCTGGGTTGGATGGGGTTCTGAGCAACCTGGTCTAGTGAAATATGTTCCTGCCCACTGCAATGGAGTTTGAACCAGATGATCTTTAAGGTCCCTTCCAATCCAAGCCATTCTTTGTGTTCTGTCCTATGATTGTGGTGGTAGCACAAGGTGATTTCAGGCTTGTCTGTGAAGCTAGAAATGGAAAGAACCAGATGGGAGAAGTATAGTAAGTCTTTGAAGTGCTGATGAGGCCTAGGGGGGACATACACACCCAGCAGGTGGGCTTCATACAGCCTTTGACACTTCAATCTTAAATACATTTATAATAAAGCTGTGTCTAGGTTTCTGTGTTATGTCTTTACATGGAAACACTTCTTTTAGTTTGTTTTTGTTTTCCTTAAAACTGCCTCTACAGAATGCTAAATTCTAAGAAATGGCTTTAGGAAAAATTGTATATATGATATTTCTGAATAAGCTTTTTCTGGTGAACTGTGGATTTAACCAGGGAGTCACCAGGTGAATCATTTTTAACTGAAGAAAAAAGCATTCTGTGTTGAACAGGTCTGAAGTTCGTGTCATCACAACATCAAAAAAATTACTTTAACATTTGAACAAAAATTACTACTCAGTCTTCTCTTTTGAATGGCTTTTTGCTTGGATTGCTTTGGAACCTGTAATTCAGTATGCTAATTAGTAATAAATGCTGCTCTTTTCACAAGAGGGATTACACTACTTGAATGTCTTGAAGCTGAAGGGGGAGCTGGTCAGAAAGGGGCTCAAAAACCTGCTAGTAATAAGTGATCATAAATAAGTATATGGTTATATTTAGTCTGCAAAATTACAGACAGCATTTTCAATTGTAGGTGGTGCCTGGTGTTCTGCTGGTTACAGTGTGATAACTGAATATTTGCTGGGAGTGGTGAGCACAGTCTGCTGGCTAAGACTCTTCTTTGAAGCATCACTTAATCCTTTTTGGGGAAAAATGTCTTTGGACCAAAATCTCAATATTTTTCTTTATTTTAAGGTGTGTAATGGTATGATAGTCTAGGCCAGTCTTGGTAAAAGTACTCTTTCATGTAAAACACTTAAAAATATGATCATCAGATTTCAAATTTAGGTATCTAGCTTTCAGTTATTCTGCTTTTGTTTTCAAGTCCACAGTTTTTATTTACTATTTAGAAATTCGTAGAGGAGTTGGTTGTAAGGCGTGATCATTTCTGTCAGTGTATGGAAATCTTCCATCTTCAGTTTCTGTGATGCTATTCTGCTGTTGAAACTTTTAGTCAATTAAAATGGTATATTTTTTATCCTTTTATCATTCTCTTACTGACAGAACACTTGTTGATGCTCTTAATTTTGTTACTATCATTCTGACTAACTTTTTAATGGGTGTGCATTCCCTATTCTAAGAATTTCATCCTTGAATGAAAGGATGCTTTCTTATTCTAATTGGATGATTCTCCTCATTGTTGTTTCCACAAGTTTCTCCAGTGCTTAATCTTTTCCTCTATCTGTACTCAGTATCGAATAAAACTTCCAAGAAGATAGGAAGAAATTTTGACTCAAACATTGCAAGACTCAGTGAACTGGCTCTGTGACTGTGTTAGATATATCAACATACTCAGTGAAAATATAAACTTGAGAGAATAGAATTGCAAATAACAGGAGACTCAACAAGTCTGAGAGGACAGGTTTACTTCTGTATAACTAAGCTTCAAGTTGTTACCCTTCTGACTTTTGCCTGTAGAAAGTCCTTACTAAATGTTTTACTAAAATTTTCCTCAATTCTATTCCATCTTTACAGAAATTTCAAAAATTAAAAGAAAAGCTTCTAAAGTCCCTGTCTCCAGTCTAAGAAATATATTACCCTTTCCTACTTTGCAGGAACTTTGGGGTTTGTGCTTTTACTTTTCTTTTAGATATTTTTGTATCTCCACATTTTTTATGTTTTTCTGTGACATACCACTGTTTGCTTGTTATGCAAGTCTTGTGATGCATTTGTAAGTATGGGGAAAGAGCAATTTGCCGCTTCTATTGCTCGGTTTTAAGTTGCAGATGTCTGTATTTTCTCTGCAAAGAACTCTTCTGACTGTATAGTGTTTTACATGGATAGAGTACATGGACTATACTGGTTCATACTTCACTGATACGCTGTAAGTAGATAAAGCTTTACATTATTTTGGAGTGGTTTTTTTGTTTTCTTTGGGTGTTTTTAATTTTTTTTTTTTTAATATACTGTAGGCATACGCATCAGGATGTGATATTGTGGTACTGGGGACTGACTTTGAAAGATTACAGATAATCCCTGGAGCAAAACACGGAAACATTCAAGTGGGATGTGTGGACTGTTCAATGCAACAGGGGAAGGTATGTAGAGCAATGTTTCTAATAATGTTCCAGCAATGTCGTGTTAAGCACCTTTTTAGGAATGTGTATACTTGCAAGTTAGGGCAAATATACTACAATGAATAGTAAAATGACTGATTGCTTTCTGTCTTTACTTGTAAGCAGCACAGTAAATGTAAATAGTATCCCTAGATGTGATAGATGGTTATAGAAGATAGGTAGGACTGCACAGAAGGCTGTGGATTTGGGGCTACATTAAGGGCAAGAATTTGACTAAGAGATTACTAAATTGGAGGCAAAAGTAATTTATTCACTATGGATTTGCACATCTGGGCATGTCATTGACATACTTTGGCATGTTAGTGGCTGGCAGGAGATGAGTATTTCCACAAAAATCACTTTCAGATCATCCAGAAAAATGATATCTGTTTCAAGCTATTCATAAAGCCTCTCTTGGGTAGGGTTTGCTTTCTTGAATTCTTAGCTTTTGTTTTTTTGTAAGTAGGTCTGCATCAGAATGTTGCATTTTAGACAACAATGGGGTTTAATTCCTTTTAAGAGAGCTTTTTTTTAAATTTTCCTGTCAGAGTGAAAAATAAATAACCAGGTAATTGTTCACTGGGATTTCACAGTTCCATAACACCCCGTTGGGATGTCACAGGGATTAAACTGTTGACCAGTTCAGTGGGAGCTCTGGATACCTATTCGTTCATGTAAGAGGGGTTTTCTACCTCTGTTGCTTCTTTAAGCTTGTCTGTTGAGTAGATAATGTCAGCTTTCTGCTCATTGCTACAAGCCTTATGTACTGATGAGAGCTTTGTTTATACTCCGTGTCCATCTTGAGACAAGATGGGTTGTATTCCATGTGCATCTTATGTCCATCTTGAGACAAGACCTCTGATGGAAACCAGTTTGTGTTTACGCGTGAGCACTGTGCTGATGAAACCCCAAGCACACCCTGTTCCTGCTTTTTAGCATTTGAGTGATAAACTCTTGCAGTGGTAGTGAAGGAACACAAATGAAAATGAGGAGATGTTTTCTGTGTCTCTGGCACCTCATAGCCTTAGTCTATCTGGGTTTCTCCACTGGCTGCTGTTAACTAGAAGGTTTGTTTTTTGAGTTCACCGAGCGTTATTTCTCTAAATGTGTAAGGTTATATGGATTGCATGATACCAATTTTCTATGCATTTAAATGCAAAATTGTTCTTGAGTTGTAAATGAACACACCTGAATATATTACACTGTAAGGCTTACTGAGCTTCAGAGTTTTTTAATTTCTTAAGTAGACCTGTGAGGTCATTTTGAGTCTGCAAGTTGGTATTGTTTGCTGTAAGGAAACTGGATGTGTTTCTAAAATGCTAAAGTACTAAGCAGTGGATGGCTAGGAATTTGCTTATTGGCCAGGCTGATCAATGCATTTTCAAGTCATTCTTAAAAGGGTGGAATTTCTCCTTAGACATTCTTCATCAGTACTAACACACAAATTCCACTTTGTTTTGTCAAAATGTACAGTTCTAATACTCTCAGTGTGTCTTCATAGGAGAAGTACTCCAGCTCTCTGAGAATTTTTCTGTCCCTTCTTTGGACCCATCGTGTCCATGTCTGCCTGGTGCTGGGGAGACTGGATGTGGTACTCTAGGTGATGTCTCATTAGGGTAGGGAAATCATCCCACTCACCCTACTGGACATCCTTTTTTTTGAAGCAGTCCAGGACATGGTTGGCTTTCTGGGATACAGACACTTGCTGCCAGCTCACAGACAGTTTTTTTTCCACCAGTACCCCCAAATCCATGTCTACAGGGTTGCTCTCAGCCTGTTAATTTCCCTAGTCTGTTCTGATGGCATTGATTCTGACTGACCCAGGTGCAGGACCTTGCCCTTGGACTTTTTGAAGTAGACGTTCATGTGGTCGCACCTCTCTGCCTGCCAAGGTCCCTCTGGCTAGCATCCCTTCCCTCCAGCCTGTCGCCTGCCCCACACAGCCTGGTGTTGTCAGGGAACTTGCAGGAGGTGCTCTCAATGCCACCATTATTCTTCTTGGTGGAGTGCAGGTCAGCAAAGATACGGGGTGAGTGGCTGTGGAAACTAATGGAAAGTTTTGGGAGCGACAGTTGCTCTTGACACTACAAGTTGAGCATTTTGGAATGCTAATCTTATCTTTAAAACCTACTAAACAATAAAATAGGGAAAAAATGTCTACATTTGGAGGAAAGGAACAAAGGAAAATATCCAATCAATATGAGTTTATATAAGTTTTTGCTGTTGCGTATGGAATGGAATTATTAGAGAATACAACAGTAAGTGAGGTATTTAAAGAGAATTAGAGAGGGCAGATATAAGTCTGCAAAATGCAAAATGCCTGAAGAAATTTTTTCCTTACAAATGTGACAAAATTATTCTTGGCATTTTTGGGTCAGGCTGATGTTAGTAGGATGGAAATTTATTTATCTGTTCTTCTAATGTAGAGGGTTTCTCTTGAAGCTGTGGATCTGTGTATTTTAGGATCTATATGAATCTCTATGTTTGTATAGATCTTAGGTATGACAGTTTAGTTTGGTTTCCTTTCAAACTTTAGTTGTTGATACTGGAATCAAAATACATTTTATAAAGTGAATCTAACTTTCTTTGTTAAAGAAAAACTATGATTACTTTAAGTCAGAATTTTAGAGAAATAGAAGATTGATTATTGCAGCATATCATATCTGTAGATGTTCTCCTCTTAACTACCATCAGTTCAGAATGCAGGATGTCTATTGTTCGTAACCTATGTAGACTCCTTAATTTTTTGTAAATCTGTAATTCAAAATACTTTTTGGCCACATTGTCATGTGATAGTTCTCTCACGCTCTCTGCCTGAGGTCTTTAACAAACATTTGTTTTGGTTCTTCTTAGCAAGTCTTCTAGGCTTGCTTTTATATAGATACCTTGAGATCAAATACTATTACTTTTGTATTAATGCAGGTTTGAGGTGGGTGATAATCTGTGATGAATAAGACTTTCAAACACTGACTTAAAACTGACCATATTGCAACTTTTTTTGGACTGTTTTATGTTAGTCTTTGGTAGTAGTTTTATTTGCGGTTATCTGCATTGGGTGTTTTCTTTGCATAGTTTGAATCTTTTGAAATAACTTTGTAAAAAATAGCCTGTTCTAATGCTAGGGAAGTTCACAAAAGTGCTCTAATTGTGTACTGGTTCCATGTCTGAGAATATGAAATCTGCAGATTGTTTTGAGAGTTTGCGTTGTTTCATATGGGAAGAATATTGCTAATAATCTGATTTTAAAAAATTGTCCAGCTATACTCTCAGTAGTTTACCGTGATTAATGAGTAAATGGAGGATTGTACTTTTATTATTGACAACACTAGCTTAGTGATTTTTGGTAAATGTAATTTTCTGTTTTAAAAAGGAAGTACAGATGTGAGCTTCAAATTTATCTACAAGGTTAAAAGTAAAATCAACCATTTGCATCTTGTTTTTGTTTGTTCAATTTGTTTCTGTGTGTTTATATACATATAAATGTATATTAATTTAGATTGCAGCTTCTTATGGAAGGGTGATTTGTATCTTTGAGCCAGTTAGCATCTTGAAGCAGAACAGCAGTCATCATAATGTAAGTATTTCATCAGTCCTTAATTTATTTGAGCAGTTACAAAGACTGACAGATTTTACTTTAAAGTAAAGTTTGCTTTAAAGCTGGAGCTTTTTTGATGTCTTCTAAAGCTAGAATAAAGTTGAGACATAAAGGTAGTCCTTGGAAAGTGAAAAGAGTGGGATAAGGACAGAGGCGTGTAATTTGAAATAGTTTTAAGGAAGATAGGCTTTACTATAATACTTCATATTACTTGCTTATGTAACCCTGCAGTTCATAACCAAAATATACCAGAACCCAGAAAGATGTACACAGCCCCATTCTGCCATGAGTGTAGCCATTAAAACAGGAATTCCTTTTTGAACCGTCCTGTGTAGCATTTATGTTTTGATTTGTTTTACAGTTCTTGCTTTAACTTTTGCTTGTGAAATTACATGCCCTTGGTCAAATTGTAATAGTTTCAGAAATCTGTGACTTTTTTAGAGTATCTGACAGAATGATATATATTCAGTGTTACAGTGGTAAATAAGAAAAATTACTCTTTTGGGGCTTACTTTTGGTGACAGTGGTTTAGTGATTAACATCCAGAATCTTAATTTCTGAATAATAATATGATTTAGGGCAAGTTACTTAACCATGCTTCTTACATGAGGAGGCATGTGGCTATAATTAGAAGCATTAGATTCTCTTTAAAGTCAGTTTGTTGATACAAGAACTTTGGCAGCAATTGCTCAAGGAGCTTCTGTCTCCCTCTTCAGGGGTTTTGTCACCATTTGTATTAACAAACTGTTCATATGATCATCAAGTGGATTCTCCTCTTTGTACTAACCAACTCAGTCATAAGATTCTGGGGTGTACATGTAAACTTATGGTATATTATGTATTAATTAAATAGCTGGAAATGAACACCTATGTAATAATTTACATCACTGGAAAGCAGTGGAATAAAATTACAGTATGATATGAGTTCTTACATTCCTGTGAACACTTTGGATATAATGCTCCTGTTTTTGGTCCATCCACCGCATTTTCCAGTCCATCCTGAATGATTTTCTATACTGGTAAAGAGTACACTTAGTTTGAAACTTCAGAGTTGGAGTAGTAACTATGAGCCGTAGAGGAAGCACTCACCACCCACAATTTGCTTTCAAATGTTTTTCGTTGAAGAAATATTCTGTTACTTCATTATTTCAGTTGACTTTTATGCAATGGTTTCCAGCACATTGTTTGACATTATTGTAAGATTGTCTCTGTCTTCCATTTACTGGATGTTCAGGGTCTAAAAAAACCCAAAAAACCCAGCTTTGCAAATACTCTGTGTAGGTCCTTATCTGCAGCTGCTTCTTACTGTCTTTTGCCAAACTTCTGAAAGACTGAGTTGTCATATTTTTAACTTCACTTCTATTCTGTGTGGTATTTTTGGAGTAGAGGATGACTACTTTTAAGAAAGTCTGTGAATTAAGAAAGAAACCTGTTGGCTCCTAATATTATTTCCAAAAATGTTTTCAGTTTCTTGTATAAATCAAAGCATAAAACCTTTTTGGTCTATTACAGAAACAGACAAGATAAATATTTTCTAAACTTAATCCTCAACTTGTTTTAGAGAGTGAAATAGTGATGCGAAAGAGAAAAATACTTGACTGTCTTCTTGTATATTAAAAAAAAAAAAAAAGTGGAGGGGAAGTATCATGTCTTCTCTTGACCTTTCTGAACTCCTAATTCAGCAATGGTACAGATATCAAACACTAGGTGCCTTTAACTTGTGTAATTTTTGATATCTTTTCTTTGTTTCAAAAATAAAATCTTACTTCCTCCTAAAAAAATTCTCCAATTCCAGTAATGATTTTATATACTATTTTTTTTCAGGCTAAACTTTTAAAATAAGAAGTTAAAAACCTCATAAGTATGGCCATATTAATGAAAAGCTATTTTAACATCAGAATGAATCAATTTTCATTAGATAAGCAGTAATTTATGTAAAACATCTTCATGAAGTCTGGAGAATGCAGTGAAGATGTACTATTTATATTATAAAAAGAGGATGGAGGAGAATGAAGAGTTTTCATGCTAATGTTTGTAAATACTTAAAATTTCAGATGTTACATTACCAGTGGCAGAAGAATGCTCAAATCTCACTGGAAGCCATAGTGCATAATGTAACATGGGATC
>VYZP01073354.1:60843-81057 GCA_013400635.1 Hypocryptadius cinnamomeus | reverse complement strand
TTTTTTTTTTTTCCTCTCAGTGTTTATACTCTGCGTGATCAAATCTTGTGCTTTGAGGCGTAACTTGGTGGCAGCAGAGGGTGAAAGCACAAACAAACACCCACATTCTGTCTCAGGTGTTGCCTGTAGTACCTCCTCAGCTGAAATCAGATGTGGAGAGTGCAGAGTGGCTCACCAGTCTCACCAGTACAGATGGGAGAGCTGGGCTGAGTGCTTTGGTGATCTGAGGTTGTTACTCTCTTCCAGGATGAATGTTTACTTCTTTCCGTCTCTCTGATTTTTCCTTGGTCTTCTTCTATGTCTGTATATGGTGATCCTTATGTTTCTGTACAGGGTGATCCTTTTGTTTATTTTTTTTAACCTGTAATCCTGGTTTCCTGTGTTTCAGAGGGGGGTGGGGATCAAGAGCACCCCAGTGACAATTGTTCTGCCAGACACCAAAGGAAAGTCTTTCCTCTTCAACATCATTGACACTCCAGGTGATTGTGCAGTCCTGAAAATCCTGCTGTGGGGAGCACTTAGCTGTGTTTTGTACTTTTTATAGCTGACTCCAGCCTAGTCCTGAGCCTTCAGCTGAGTTCATTCCTGTGAAGTCACTTCCAGCAGTACTGACCCATAATCACCCAGGATGGTTTGGGGTGAAAGAGCCTTAAAGTCCATCTAGTTCCAACCCCCTGCCACAGGCAGGGACAAGTCAGGCTCATGTCTGTGATTAGCTGGCCTGATTGAGAGCTGGTGAGGCTGAAGAGGTGTTTCTCAAGCAGCACAGGTAGAATTTTCTTTCCCAGTTATTGCCATGTGCTGGGGGACCCTGCTTTGCTCAAAAGCTGTTGCCCCACAGTGAGACTCAGCAAGTTCCTCAGGCCTCTGGCAGGCTTCTGTGGAGGAAACATAATCACAGGTCAGCTTGTAAAAAACTTTAGGGAAGAGGGTCTTGGGACACTTCTGCTGAGCTACAGCTTGGGATGAGGGAGGTTAGAGTGCAGGAGGAGGCTGGGGGGAGAAGCATCTGTTGTCTTTGAGAAGAAATCTTCCTCCTTTTCCTGAATGCCTTGCACACAGCTGTGAGAAAAACAAATGTGAGGAAGAGTGCCTGTTAAACAAGTTGTGTGCATTCTCAAAAAACCAGCATTAGAGCTGAGGCTAAATCCCCATGGGGAGCTCTGGCAGCTGCTCCCAGTCCCCATCTGAGGAGGAACCATCTCCCTTCTGCCTCTCTGGGTGCCAGCAACCAGAGGAATCTGCAGAGCCCCACCCTGTGTGCTGCTGCTGCTGCACCAGGGCTCACTGTGCTTCTCACTGCCCACCTTTGTGTGGTTTTGAAGGTCATGTGAATTTCTCTGACGAGGTGACAGCCGGCCTGCGCATCTCGGACGGCGTCGTGCTCTTCATCGACGCGGCCGAGGGGGTGAGTGCCACCTTCTCCTGGGGCTTACATCCCTCCCTCTGGAGTCTGTGCTGCTGCCTTAGCATGAGGGCCTGGGATGGGTTCAGCTTCTGGGGTGAAGGGTTTTTGGAGGACAGTTTGGGAAGTGAGGGTGTTTTCCATCTGAACAGGCAGCCAAGCCTGTGGCTGCTGTGTCCAGCCTGATGTGATGCTATGGCCTGCAGGCTGATTGTGTGACTTGTGTGCATCTCCATCCCCATGATACCTAAAACTGAGCGGGATATTTATATCAGAGATGCCCACAGGGTTGGATTCAAGGAATTTGGTTGGGTTAGCACCTATTTCTGAATTTCAGGAGGATTAGCTGGTTGCTGAGCTTGGGCTTTTCTGCAGCCTGGCAGCAGAGCAAGGGTCACTGGTTGTCCCTCACGCCCCAGATAGCATTTTGGGGAGGCTTTCCTGGGGCTCTGAGCTCGCTGCTCCCCGCAGGTGATGCTGAACACAGAGAGGCTGATCAAGCACGCCGTGCAGGAGAGGCTGGCAGTGACTGTGTGCATCAACAAGATTGACAGACTCATCCTGGAGCTGAAACTTCCCCCCACAGATGCTTACTACAAGCTCAGACACATTGTAGATGAAGTTAATGGTCTGATCAGGTGAGGCTGCATTGTTAGTGCTGCTGTCCCTGTCCTGTGGCTCTCTGTGAGCCCTGCATGTGCCTGAAAACTCACAGTTTGTCTCTTGATGTGTTGAGTCATAGAAAATGGGCCAGGAAGAACCACTGGGAGTTCATCTCAGCTGATACATTGAATTGGCAGGATTGGCTCTTCCTGGCAAACTCCAGGGATTTCATTTTCCCTGCCCTGTATTTCATTTTTCCTCCATTAAAAAGTAGAGAAAGTGGACATATGACCAGAGCAGGGAATTTGTGCTCCCAAATGTCTCAAATACACTGCAATGATCCGGGTTGTATCCCAAATTGGAGGTTGAGATGTCTCAAAGCTCCTAAATACTTGCTACAAAGCTAAAAGAAGACTTGCTGTCTCAACTCCTGAACAAGGATTATGATACTGACACAGTCCAATCTTCTTGCCAGCCCTGCCCAGGAAAGGGAGAGACATCTTAGACATTTCTGTGGGTTCTTCTGCATCCAGGGATTTTTTTAACAGCATTCTGCCCTTCAAGTGTGTGTGTGTTTGCACACAAGCTCCCTGGCATGTCTCTGTTCAGTGTGTGCTGGCATCAGGCAGCTGGAGCAGGGTAATTCACCCTGCCTAGCATGGCTGTGAGCTCATTAAACCTGTTTGGATTAAATTATATCCCTGTATTATCTTTTCCCTTACTTGGTTGACCAACTTGGCTGCTTTTTTAGAAGAAGAAAAATTCTCTCCGATAAAAAATCTGAAGTATTTGTGCTGGTAACTTTTTAGTTCTAGGATCTTTAAATCTTTGCATTAATGCTTGAAATTTATAGGCAGAAAATGTTCCTGACCCTGCGATTCTGATGGCAAGCAAGCTGCAGCCTGTTTAAAGATGCTTTTTGGCAATGCAGGCTCCTTGCCTGTCACTGCTGTAGGGTGTGGGAAGTGGGCTGAAGTGTCTTCTTTGGTTCATAACATTGATTTGATTTTATTTTTCTCCTCTCAGCATGTATTCCACCGATGAGAACCTCGTGCTGTCTCCCCTTCTGGGGAACGTGTGCTTCTCCAGCTCTCAGTACAGCATCTGCTTCACACTGGGGTCTTTTGCAAAGATTTATGCAGACACATATGGTGAGGATTAGCCAGAAACCTGGTGCACTTCAACATCTCATTTCCCAACCTTTCTTGTGGGGGTTTTCTAAGCCATTCAGCTTCCCCTGCACATGGATAGTGTTTATGTTCTGGAATTGCTGAGAGTTGAGTGGTGCTGCAGAGCTGAACCTTGGGGGTTAAAAAGCAGAAACACAGTTTTAGCAAGATATTTTCTCCTGATAAATGTTTCTTGAGTCAGAAGCCAAGATTTTTTTCATACCCTGAGCAGAAATAACAAGCAGTTGAAGGCAGGTGTGTGTGTTGTGCTTTGCCTCCCTGTCAGCAGCTCAGGAGAGAAGCAGTTAAGCTCTTCCTGCCTTTTCCCAAAAGTCCAAGACTCAGCTGCAGCTGGGCACAAGCTTTGCCCACAAGGTTTTGCACTCTTGCCCTCTTTCTTTTTTAAGAAACTGTCTTTTTCTGGCCTGGATTTAATTTTCTGCTCCCCAGGTGCCCACTCAAGGCAATCTGCTGCATGTAGCAGTGGGCTCCGTGCTGGCATTAGCAGCTGCACAGCCCAGGTTTTTGAAGTCCCCCACTGGGGAATTTGGGGATCTGTAGGAGCTGAGAGCAGGGGAAGAAGGAGATTGTAAAGCAGCTGGACCAGCTCTTGGAGAGAGCTTGGCCTGAGGGAGGATGAAGTTGTTGAGGTCAGGGACTGATGGTGTCAGGACTGTCACGTGTCCTGAGAGTTTGGGGCAATAGATGAGCTCCCTGAGTGTCACAGCATTAACTCAGAGCCTGCTGGAGTGAGACCCCTCCTTGGGGAGCTGAGCACAGCACAGTTGGCAGGAGATGCCAACCAGGTGGGGAAGGCAGGAGCTGAATGGATGCTTGGAGTTGGGAATAGTGGATTCTGGTCACCAGGAATTGTATGTGCAGCCACCACATGTCACTGACAGGAGTTAGAGCACACTCAGTGTCCAGACTGCAGCCACCAGGCAACTCCTTGTATTCACACATCTGCCCACAGCAAAAGCTTGTTTGGAACCTGCTGTAGGTTCTCATTCTGTCCTGGTATTTGTAAATTCACCATGACAGCCAGCACTGCACTGGACCTTCAGTGCTGGGTGTTTGGCTGTGTGCTCCCTGAGAAAGAGGAAGGAGCCTGGAGATGTTCAGCAGGACAGAAAATGCTGGTGCTGAGCCTGCAGGGCCGAGGGGTGGAGGCCATCCCAGCACCTGGGCACTGCAGCAGCAGTCACAGATTCCTGTTTGGAAGTGCAGCAGATGAAGCTGGGCTCCTGCAGCACTCCTCAGCTCTGACCCCATGGGTAGCAGAGAGCTGGAGTGTTCTGGGAAGGCAGTCTGTGAGCTGCAGTGTCCCTGGGCTGCTGGGGACATCCCCACTGGACTCTTTCTGCTCATCTCTGCCTGGGCTCCCCAGGACAGTGCTTAATCTTTCACTCAGAATTGGGACGAGGCATTCACTCATCAGCATCAGTTCATTAAATTGAATCCTCAGGCTTGTTTTAAAAGCCAAAAGATAAAGATTTCTAAGCTAAGAAAAAAGCAGTGACATCTGAGAGGCTTTTTCATTTGCTTTTTCCTTTAGGAGACATCAATTACCAGGAGTTTGCGAAGCGGCTTTGGGGCGACATCTACTTCAACCCAAAGACGTAGGAACCCTGTTTAAATGTTTTAAAGTTGCTTTATTCCTGGGTTTTGCCCTCCTTTCCCTGTAAAATGTGGACCCAAGGTCACTCCTGATCCTGTGATCCTGTGGTGGAGTGGTATCTGGGAAGGGTTGAGTCAGCCCTCCTGGCTAATGTGAATCCATGTGGATTCACACCTGAATCCCACAAGCAGGAGCAGAAAGGCTCCTCTGGCCTTCATTCAGAGTAAGCCTGGCCCATGTGTCCCTGACAGCTTCCCAGGGGATGGGAGGGAGGAGAGGAGAAGCTGGGAGGAGCAGAGGCTGTCTGGAGGTGCTGGCAGGCTGCAGTTCTTGCTCCTCACCTCTCTGGTCTCCAACAGGCGCAAGTTCACCAAGAAGGCTCCGACGAGCAGCTCCCAGCGCAGCTTCGTGGAGTTCATTCTGGAGCCCCTGTACAAGATCTTGGCTCAGGTCTGTCATGGGTCATTGTCCCTCCCACAGCTCCAGGCAGGAGCAGCTGGGGCTGGGCACTGGGTCTGGTCCTGTCCCGTTCTGCAGTGGGATGTGCACAGGGTGGCCTCGGGGGTGCACAGTAATCATTATTTCTTGCAAGTGCAGTGCTGTATTTGCAGTGAATAGAGCAATCCTTGCTCTTCCTTGTGTGCTCTGATAGCAGCCAAGTGACAGTGCTTGGACTTAGAGCAAAGATTCGGAGCACGAGTCGGATGAGGAGGAGTTGGGGGGGCTCAGCCTGGAGGAAAGGAGGCTCAGGGGGGACCTTCTTGCTTTCTACAACTCCCTGACAGGAGGGGGCAGCTGGGGGAGGTTGGGTTCTGCTCGCAGGGAACAGGAACAGAAGGAGAGAAAATAGCCTCAGGTTGTGGAGGGGGAGGTTTAGACTGGAGATTAGGAAAAATTTCTTCCCCCAAAGGGTTGTCCAATCCTGTCACAGCTGCCCAGGGCAGTGGTGGAGTCCCCATTCCTGGATGGATGTAAAGGCCACGTAAATGCACTTGGGGACTAACAGGATTTAGTGGTGGCCTTGGCAGTGCTGGGGTAATGATCTTAAAGAGCTTTTCCAGCCTTAATGATTCCATGGTTCTGTGGTTTGACACATCTGGTTCTTGTGTGAACTGTAACCCAGTGCAGGTCCAGAACCCTTGGTGGTGGCTGGTGTGTGGTGCTGCACTGGGGAGTTACTGACTGGGACCCCCACAGTGAACCTGAGAGTGGGACTTGTTGTCTTGCAGGTGGTGGGAGATGTGGACACAACCCTGCCCAGGACTCTGGATGAACTTGGCATCCACCTGACCAAAGAGGAGTTGAAACTGAACATCCGGCCCCTGCTGCGGCTCGTCTGCAAGAAGTTCTTTGGGGAGTTCACAGGTACAAGCTCTTTGTCTTCCCCTCCACAATCCTCCTTATATCCCCAGTACCTCACACCAAGAGTTGAGGGTTATATTTTGACCAAGGAGTGCTAGCTTGCACAGATCCTGCTCAATTTCCCACATCTAAACTATGACAGCACTTGCTCCCAGGACAGCCTGAGACACTGCTCACCTCTGCCCTGCTGCTGTGGGTGCTGCAGTCACCGTGGCTTTGCCTTGTGTTTATGGAGTCCATTTCTTTCCTCCACACTGTCCTCACCAAGTGTTCCTGTTGCAGGCTTTGTGGACATGTGTGTGCAGCACATTCCCTCCCCAAAAGTGGGGGCCAAGACAAAAATTGAGCACACCTACACCGGCGGTGTCGACTCCGATCTGGGGGAGGCCATGAGCGAGTGCGACCCTGACGTAAGAAAACTTCTGTGTTTGCTCTGAGTGTGCAAAACCAAGGCCAACAGGCTCTGCTCTGCTCCCCCTGTCCTGCCAGGGCAGCTGCCTCCCAGCCAGCTATCTGCACAGATTTGACTTGCAGCACTCTGAAAGCTCTCATCCGATGCTGGAACAAATCTCTTCACTCCAAGGAGCTTCAGCTGCCTGCCAGGGCAGCCCTAGAGAGAGGGAATTGTTTCACTGTGTTCAGAGAAGAGAGCAGGACTAGGTCAGGACTCCAGAGCATGTGGGAGCTGCAGGGTATTTTTGTGTCCTTTTGCAGTCTTTTTGTCCCTTTTCCTTGAAGTTTAATTCTCTCTCCAAACTCTAAAAAACTGCATGGTGCTGATAAAAATAACCCTGTGTTAGTTAGTCAGCACCTTTCCTCTCCCAACCCTTCCTCCTCCAACAGCTTGCACTGAGCTGTCATTTGGAGTTGTCTGGAGCCACCAACGCTGGCAGCTGAGTGAGAAAAATTTCTGTTTTTCCTGTGACTTTTGCTCTGATGTCTGCAGAGAAAATTATTTTAATGAGTTGTGATTATCCACATAAAACTCCACAGTGGTGACTGTCACCACATCTCCAGTGTGGAGTGACCTTGTGGCACTGGAAGCTGTGATCTTGGGGAGCTCAGGTGCTCTGCCCTGAGCAGGTTTGCAGGCCAGCAGGTGACATTTTTCCTCATGGCTGTGTCCCAGCCACCATTTGCTGCTCTACAGGAGCTCCAGAAGAGTCCACCATGGTCATTCCAGGGCTTTCCATACAGGGCAGGGAGATGTAGGGCTTCCAGTGGCAGGAACTGAAGGACTTGGCAAATCAAAACAATTATTTCTAAATTCCAGCCCATTTATCCCTTTTATCCACAAATCATAGAATATTCTGAGTTGAAAGAGATCCACAGGGATCATCAAAGTCCAGTCCTGCCATGTCTGTGTCTATTTCCTGACTGTGTTTTGAAAGAAGCTCATTTCTGTCTCTCTGTGTCACGGGAAGGGTCCCTTGATGTGTCACACGACCAAAATGTACAGCACTGATGATGGTGTCCAGTTCCACGCCTTTGGCAGGGTGCTCAGTGGCACCATCCATGCTGGGCAGCCTGTGAAGGTCCTTGGGGAGAACTACACCCTGGAAGATGAGGAGGATTCCCAGATCTGCACTGTTGGACGCCTCTGGATCTCAGTTGCAAGGTACAGAAAGCTCTGGCAATGTGTTTATTGGGAGAGGAGTCACCTGGTAAGGGACTGGGAGGGAGGGAGAGCTGCCAGAGGGAGGGAGGAGGAAGGTACTGGAAGGTCTGAGGCTGCAGTGGTGCTCTCCTGCCTTTCAGGTATCACATTGAGGTGAACAGAGTTCCTGCTGGCAACTGGGTGCTGATTGAGGGCGTGGACCAGCCCATAGTGAAGACAGCGACTGTGACAGAGCCTCGGGGCAATGAGGAGGTACCAGGCCTGGCTGGCATTGCTCAGCCTTCCAGGGAGGCAGGGTGATGGGGTACAGCCCAAAAGCTCCTCTAGTGGGGATAAAGAATCCCTGTCTGACGTGGTGCCAAGGCTAAAGAATCCCTGTCTGACGTGGTGCTGGGGCACAAGAGCCTCTGAGGGAAAGAGAAGAGCTTCACATGCTGTGTATTACCCTGAGGACATGCAGGGATGCAGTTTCAGCTCTTTGTCCTGTCTGGTTCCAGGCTCAGATCTTCCGTCCCTTGAAGTTCAACACCACATCTGTTATCAAAATAGCTGTGGAGCCAGTCAACCCCTCAGAGCTCCCCAAAATGTTGGATGGTCTCCGCAAAGTCAACAAGAGCTACCCCTCACTTACAACTAAGGTACTGCTGGGGGCACTTGGATTAGATGATTTCCAGAGGTCCCTTCCAGCCTTAACTATTCTGTGATTCTGTGTGTGTGTGGCTGTTCCCAGCCAGTGCTGGGGGCAGCCTCTGGGCTGATCTTCAAAATAATCAGGTTTTTACCATAGGTTATGTTTGTTGTGGGTCTTTTCATGCTGTTTCAGTTGATCTCATAAATTATGTAGAAATAGCAGGAAAGTGTAAATCCAGCAGAAAACCACACACCCTGCTGTGCCAGGAAAGCAGCTTTCTGCAGAGCCCAGCAGCACTTCCTCCTGGAAAAGGCTGTGAGAGCTTTCCTTGGGGTGTTCTGACTCTAACAAGTGTATTTAAGCCTGATCCTTCCTCAGGCTTGAGTAGGAGCCTGGAAGGCAGGAGCTGTGAGCAGGGGGGCTGCCAGCTGCATCCCTCTCTTCTCTTCCAGGTGGAAGAGTCTGGGGAACATGTGATCCTGGGAACAGGAGAGCTGTACCTGGACTGTGTGATGCACGACCTGCGGAAGATGTACTCTGAGATCGACATCAAGGTCAGGGAGTGAGAGAGGGATTTTCCCACTGGAAACCCTGGACAGGGTTTTGGTCCCCTCTCTCAGTAGGATGAGAAAAAGAACCTGCCTGAACATACAGCATGGATTTTGTCACATTCCTGTACAAGTAAAAAAAACCAAAAAGGCTGTTAGGGTGTAAAAGGGCCTCTTACAGCCTGACTGTCACACCAGTGGGACTGAGAGTGGTACATGGGCTTGGAGAGGAGTTTTCCATATTCCAGCCTTCCCTGTGCTTCAGCCATTGCCTGGCTAGCATCAAATAAGTAAATTGATCAGGATTTTTCATTCCTGGAATTGGATTTAAATTTTCCTGTCTCATTTGAAAGCCTCAGTGCTTCATACACAACCCTGATTAAAACACTGCCAGTTGAACCAGTTTTTCCTTGTAGGTGTTCAGAGGTTCAAACAGTCTTTTTACAAACAAAAAAGTACTGAAAACTTTACAAACCTTTTCTTCTTTTAGGTGGCTGATCCAGTGGTGACATTCTGTGAGACAGTGGTGGAAACATCCTCCCTGAAGTGCTTTGCTGAGACACCCAACAAGAAGTAAGGGCCCTGGGTGAGCTGGGATGGGAGGGGGCAGAGGGAGGGTCCATCCCTCCAGGGGGGCTGTTCCCACTGGCTGTTGTCCACCAAGTGGCACATGCCTGAGTGGGCACTGTCCCATTGAGCTGAACTCATCAGGAACACACCAGAGTCCCAGGGATGTTCCTGTGCTGTGTAGAAGCTCTGAGAATGGAGGAAGTAAAGCCAGATCCACATCCTCCTTTTTCCCTAAGTGTCACACCTTTTCAGCAGTTCTGAGAGGTGTTCTGGGATCCTGGAGCAGGTGCCAAAGAGCCCAGTGCTGCCTTCAGTAATTCCCCCATTTTTTCAAATTTCATGAGCAAGAGCTGTGTGTTCTCTTATCCATATGTAATCTTGGATTTGTTCTTCCTGGTGATGCCCTGGAGCCTTGCAGCTGCTCTCATCTCCCTCTTCCTGCACCTCACAGTGTGTGTGATTGGAAGAGGGAGGCCTGGGAGGGAACATGGGGGAGATCTGTGTGCACAGGATGTTCCCATACCTGAATTTTCAGAGAAATCATGATCTGCTGAAGTTGACTCTCCTGTGTTCCCTTCTTGCCTTCCTTTATTCTGAGACAATCTCGTCATGTTTTGCAGCCTTATTTCTGGGAACAGAGATGTTCTAGTCTTCACTGAATCACAGGGTGCTTTGGGTTGGAAGCAACCTTAAAAATCATCCAGTTCCAAGCCCTCCTGTGGGTGGGGACAGCTTCCACCAGACCAGGTTGTTCCCAGTCTTAGATCAGGCTTTGACCTTCTGAGCACATGGGATGACCTGTGCTGGGGCAGGTTTCAGGCATTGGGGGATTCTCTGAGGCAGCATCTGCTGTGTGAGATGCAGCTCCCAGAGGCACCTTGCCCAGCCCATGGGCTCCTTCCTGCAGCCCTGGACAGGGGCTGGATGTGAGACAGAAGGGCTGGAGCCATGCTGTCCCTCAGCTACCTCCTTCTGGGGCTGAGCAGGCTTTGGGGAGCAGCAGCTGAGCACTTGGGCTGTGTTCACAGGGACACAGGAACAGCAGTGGATGCATGTGGCTTCATCAACCCAACTGCATCCAAGCTGGGTGCAGTCAGAGAATCAGAATTGTGGAGTTACTAAGGTTGGAAAAGACCCTAAATGAAGTCCAGCTGTCAACCCAGCACCACCATCATGTTCACCACTAAACCATATCTACAAGTGCCACATCCACGTGTTTTTTGCACAGTTCCAGGGATGATGACTCCACCACTGCCCTGGGCAGCTGTTCCAGGCCTTTACAATCTTTTCTGTGTGGAAATTTTCCCTAATATCTCACCTAAACCTCCTCTGGCTCAACTTGAGGCTTCTTCCTCTCCCCCTGTCCTTTGTTCCCTGGGAGCAGAGTCTGACCCCTACCCCTGGCTGCCCCCTCCTTTCAGGGACTTGTGGGGAGCCAGAAGGTGCCCTTGAGCCTCCTTTTCTCCAGACTGATTCCCCCAGCTCCTCAGCTGCTCCTGGTGCTCTATTCCCTTCTCTGGACACATCCCAGCCCCTCCAGGGCTGCCAGTCCCTGCAGTCTTCCAGTTAGTCCCATTTCCATCACTGTGGCTGATGGTGACTGTCTCTCCTCAGGAACAAGATCACAATGATTGCTGAGCCCCTGGAGAAGGGACTGGCAGAGGACATTGAGAACGAAGTGGTGCAGATAACATGGAACAGGTATGAGCAATCTGGGAGGGCAGGAATGCAGCTGGAAGTAAATAACTGGGGAAAAAGGGAATGCTGGAATCTGCAGGGTGCAGATCAGTATCAGGCAGCAGCCTCTAGGCAGGGATCCTGGTTTGGTTTTCCTGCCAGCCAGTCTGTGAACATCTCTGGCTGAGACTGTTTTGTGCCTGAAGGGAACAGGGTTGTAAATACATCGTGAGTGCAGGTCAGATTCTTGTTTCCTAAAGCTTCTTCCCTTTCTCTCTATCAGAAAGAAGCTGGGTGAATTCTTCCAGACCAAATATGACTGGGATTTGCTGGCTGCCCGTTCCATCTGGGCCTTTGGGCCAGATGCCACTGGCCCAAACATCCTGGTAGATGACACACTGCCCTCAGAGGTGAGGAGTGGGAGCCACTCTTCAGTGAGACCTTTATCCCATGGTGCCAGGAGGTGCCCACTCCTCCCAGAACTTTCAGCAAGGCCCTGGTGCCTTTGGGGTGCTCATTGTTTGGCACAGCTCAGACCTGCTGCACTTTCCCCACAATGATCCTACACTGGTTACCAGGTCACCTGTTATTTTTCAGGTGTTCCTGTTTGGGCCAATGTCCTCAACTTGCCAAAATTTGCAACTAATGGCCTTGCCTTTCAGGATCCCCAAAATGTGGGCTCTTAATTTACAGTGCTCCAGAAGTTATATAGTGCTGATGCTCTTGGGCTGTGAGAGGGAGGGGTGGACATGGGGACACAGGGGAACACTGCTGCTCTTTTGGAAACTGGCTTTTAAACACTGGGTGTTACTGGCTGTGATGAGGTGTGGTCTCTGAAGCTGTCTGTCTGTCTCTAGGTGGACAAGTCTCTGCTGGGTTCAGTGAAGGACAGCATCGTGCAGGGCTTCCAGTGGGGGACCAGAGAAGGGCCCCTCTGTGATGAATGTAAGTGGGACCTGTGGGGAAATTGAGGCAATGAGATTGGTTAAATTCTTCCATCTGTAAGCATTCAGGTGTTCCAGGCTGGACAGGCTTGGAGCAGCCTGGACTAGTGGAAGGTGTCCCTGCCCATGGCAAGGAGTTGGGCTAGATCAGCTTTAAGGCTCCTTCCAACCCGAATCACTCCATGATTCTGTGATGTGCAGGGTTATGATGTGGTGATGCATTCCCTGCTGGAATTAAATTTAGGAGAACTGCTGGTGGCTCTGGGTGTTTGGGCATCTGGGGATGTGGTTGGTGCTGGCAGAGGACGTCCCCTGGGGTCACTGGCTGTCATTTCTCCCTCCGCAGTGATCCGCAATGTGAAGTTCAAGATCCTGGATGCGGTGATTGCTCAGGAGCCCTTGCACAGGGGTGGAGGGCAGATCATCCCCACGGCCCGCAGGGTGGTGTACTCTGCCTTCCTCATGGTGAGGCCTTGCCTGTGCTGGGCTGATCCCCACGGAGCTGCCCGGGGTGTGGGTGCACTCTGACTCATTCACTCATCGATGTCTGCAGCGCCCTTGTGGGCTGGCACACGAGTCCTGCAGGCCTGCATTGCAGCCTGGATGGAAACTGGTGTGCATCTGCTCGCTCTCCCCTTCTTGCTCTTGCTGGGCTTGCTGGGAAGGGTGGGCATGGGGGAGAGGGAGGCATGTGACTCATGCCCAGAGGGAGAAAAGGTCCTTTCAGTGTCTGTGCTGTTGGTTTGGGCAGCCGTGGGGCAGCAGGATCCCTGTAATCTCATCGAGCGCTGAGTTTGACTGTGCTGTTGAGCTGCGCTGCTGCTGCAAGAGGCTCAGTGGCTCATGTCCCTGTCCCCTCACAGGCCACCCCTCGCCTGATGGAGCCCTACTACTTCGTGGAGGTCCAGGCCCCTGCTGACTGCGTGTCTGCCGTGTACACGGTGCTGGCCCGGCGCAGGTGAGCTGCTCCTGCTGCCAGCAGTGGGGGCTTGCAAAGCAGCAGCGTTGGGATCTGGGCTGTTGGAGAATTCCTGGCACTGGTGCAGAGGGTGAAGTCTCTGTGAAGTGACAGTTGGAAGCTTCCTGACTGATCCTGGCCCTGAGCAGTATGGGGAGGGATGTTCAGGATCACACACAGCCTTTGGGTTGTGCCTGGTTGTTCCTGAGTGTCAGAGAGGAGAATGTACAAAGCACTGTGCTCAGCCCTGGGGCCCCACACAGGAAGGACTTGGACCTCCTTCAGTGGCTCCAGACAAGGCCAGGAAGATGCTCAGGGGGCTGGAGCGACTTCTCTGTAAAAACAGGTTGGGAAATTTGGGGTGGTTCAGCCTGGAGAAGAAAAGGCTGCAGGGAAACCTTAGAGCCCCTTCTAATGCTTAAAGGGGCTCCAAGAGAGCTGCAAAAGGGCCTGGAGTGCCAGGATGTCAGCACAGTGGGTCCCCAGCTGGGTAATGATTGACATAGACTCCATGTGTTACTGAAGGCTATGATAATTTTCTTTATTAAGAAGAAACCCATTGCTTTTTTATACCCTAGTTCACTACAGGTGAACCTAACTGGTCCTTTACTTAAAACACCATCACCATTGGCTAATTAAGAAACCACCCTTTGGTAAACAAATCTCCATAACACATTCCACATGTTCACAATACCAGGTGCAGCAGGTTAAGATAAGAACTTTTCTCTGATCTTCTCAAGCCTTTCCCAGAACAATGCCTGGGAAAGTTGTCTGTTTCTCTCTGTGGCCAGAGAGGTGCTGCCACACCAGGACAAGGGGGAATGGCTTCCCACTGCCAAAGAACAGGGTTAGATGGGGTATTGGGAAGAAATTCCTCCCTGTGCGGGTGGAGAGGCTCTGGCACAGGTTGTCCAGAGCAGCTGTGGCTGCCCCATCCCTGGAAGTGTCCAAGGCCAGGTTGGACAGGGTTTGGAGCCACCTGGGATAGTGGAAGGTGTCCCTGCCCATGGTAGGGAGGGTGGAACTGTGTGGGGTTTGAGGTCCCTTCCCACCCAGATCTGAGGTCCCTTCCATGATTCTGTGACACCTAGGAATGCTAATCCTTTGACGTGTTTGCAGAGGCCACGTGACCCAGGATGCTCCAATCCCAGGCTCTCCCCTCTACACCATCAAAGCCTTCATCCCAGCCATTGATTCCTTTGGCTTTGAGACAGACTTGAGGACCCACACGCAGGGACAAGCCTTCTCTCTCTCTGTCTTCCACCACTGGCAGGTGAGTCCATGCCCTGGGGAGATGGGGAAGAGGGACAGGTAGGATCAGGCACCAGGTAGGTGCTCCCAGTGCCATAGCTCCAACAGAACAAGAAAGCTCTGGAGAGCATCCTCGGAGGATCCTGGGGATGCTTTGTGCACCAGCTGTTCCATGTCTGCCAGGGCTTTGTTCCAAGTCCCATCACTTCCAGTCCTAGTGAGGGAGTCCTGAAAACTGCTGCTGGCTGAGTGTCAGGGTCCTGCAGTGCCTGGGGAGAGGACATTCCCCTTGGGAGGAGGGAACCTGTTTGGGTCCACTTCATGCTCTGCAGCTTGGGCAGCAGAAGTCTTGGAGTGAGGCTCAGACTCACTGGTCTGCCATGGGAAGTTTGATCTGTGCCACACTTCAGCTTTGCCTCTCAGTGGTGATGTTTTAAACCTGTAGGAAGCAAAGTTTGGGACAAAATACTGTTCTCTGGCCACTTCTGTGTCTGGGGTGGATCAGGTCCTGTGGGAGCCACAGCTGTGAGGTGCACAGTGCTTTGGGGTACAGCTCCATGAGACCAGGAGCTGCAGGCTGAGCCCTGGCCTAAAGGTTGATGTGTCAAAGCCCAAGGCTCAGCTCTGAAGCAGTAAGCCTGCCTGGTTTGTGGAGGGCATAGTGCTGACCAGGACTTGCATGGATTGTTCTGTTAGGAGGTGTTATGGGGTCTTGCAGTACTCCCTGGGGAAGGGACATGTCCTTGGGAAATGTCCTTGGCTTGAGTTGTCAGCACTGTATTATTGACTTCTCACAAGCATGATCACCAGCAGTGGCGTGGGTTTGTGTGCCAGGAGAGCAGATGGGCTGTTGGGGTGTCTGTGGGATGTTTCCTGTTGCAGTTGGTGTCTCCAGGATGTTGAAGCAGCCCCAACATCACTCTCACACCCTGGCCCTGTGTTTCAGATTGTGCCTGGGGACCCCTTGGACAAGAGCATCGTCATCCGACCGCTGGAGCCACAGCCAGCCCCACACCTGGCCAGGGAGTTCATGATCAAGACCAGGCGTAGGAAGGTGTGTCTGGGGCAAGTCCCTGTGCTGTGCCTCTGTCCCAGGAGCTGAGCTGTTGCAGTGTTGTCCATTGGCTGTGCCACATCCCGTCTCCCAGAGTGGTCTGATGGCCTTTGTGCCCCAGGACCTCCCCTGTGCTGCCCATCAGAGCCTGCCTGTCCCATCAGTGACTCCAGTCCAAAACAGGATCCTGTGGCCCCTGCTGAGCCCTGCTCCCTCCCCAGCCCCTCTGAGCCCTCAGTGGCCTGGTGTAGCCCCCTTGTCCAGCAGAAACAGCAGGAACTGGTTTCTGTGCTGGTTTAGTGAGCTGGACTGAGGGGCTGCAGAGGAGCAGAGGGAATCAAGCTCCCCTGTGGGGGGCAGTGAGCTGGTAGATGTGCTCAGCAGCAGAAACCACATGTTTGCAGGCTCCTGAGGAGTGTTAGATACCTTCAAGCTGCAGAGAAGCACCTCATGCCTCTTTTGGAGCCTGAAAATTTATCTTACTGTGTGACACAAAGTCTCTTCAGTGGGCTCTCTGGGCAGTGGCTGCATGGGGAATAACCCTGGCTTTGTGTTACCTGCAGGGCCTGAGTGAGGACGTGAGCATCAGCAAGTTCTTCGACGACCCCATGTTGCTGGAACTGGCCAAGCAGGACGTCGTTCTCAACTACCCCATGTAACCCTGCTGCCCTGGCATGGGGGCTGACCCGAGCCCTGGCTGGCACCTGCTGGTCCTTCCCCATCCCTGCTTGCCCAGCCCTGGCTCCTGGAGGCTCAGGGCAGGCAGGGAGCTGCTCCTCAGGTCACTTCCATGGCTGTAGGAGTCTCCATGGACCAATTGTGGGCATTTCCATATGGGGAGCAGCCAAGAGCCCTGATCCATTTTGTATTGTTGGTCTCCAGCTGCTGTTGCCTCCAGAGAGGTTTTCCTTTTGGATGGGCTCCTCCAGCTCACAGTGAGCTGAGCAGTGTCAGTGTGGATTCCTGAGGACTGGGCTTCAACTGTGTCAAGCATTTCAGGCAGCTGAGAAAGGGGGGATGCTGGGGGGACAGAGCTTTACCAACCTCCCCAGGAGGAGAAATGTGGCTTTGACCTTTCTGTACCCCTTTTTTGAACCCTTTTAAATGTTTAGTACAAACTTCCAGGCTGGACTTAGTCTGATTGTGCCCAGACATGGCAGTGCTGGGGGAGGCTCTGCTTTCCCAGTCCTTCCAGTACACACTGTCAGGATTTCTCCCATGTTCAGCCCCAGTTCCCCCTGGCCTCAGCACTGTACCATGCCCAAGGTCTCCCAGCTATCCCACTCCTGTCTGTGCCAGTGAATGGACCAGCCACCCCAGGCCTATTTTTTGCCTTTCTTGCTCAATCTTGCTGAGTTTTCAGGGATTTAATCAGCTGCTCATCCTCTGAGAGGTTTTTGGTGCTCCCTCTCCACTCCCCTGCTCTGTCGCTCTATCTCTGAACTCTGCCCCAGTTCTGTCCCAAGTGTGTGCTGTGAAACCAGGGCTGATTTACAGGGATGAATGTCTCCTGGAGACATTCCTGCCCTCCCTGTCCCCTGGCTGCCCCCAGCCTGGGCTAGCCTGGCCCTGCCCTGATGCTGCCGTGTCGAGTTTGGCCCTGACAGCCTTGTTCATCCCAGCAACACCCCTGGGAACCTGTCCCAGAGCATCCCTGTGCTCAGTGGGGCTTGAGATGGCCCTGGGGCAGCAGCACAGGGGGAGCAGAGGGTGAAGCTGAGGACAGCCTCCTCCCCCACTGCCAAAACCTGCCAGCTGCTGGTGGAAACTGGGAGGCAGTGAGCTGACATAAGCACGGGATAGGAAACATCCATGGAACGGCACGTCCAGCCATCCCACCAGGTGCTGGGTCCCTGTGGAAACTGAATGTTGTGGGGGATAATTCAGGCCAGTGGAGCATCAAAAGCAGGGAGGGGAAGGATTTCCTGTCAGCCGATATCGGCATCACCCCCCCAGGCCATGCTGCTGCCCCACCCCATGGCCCAGCAGGAGGGTGCACTGTGCTGGGCTCCAGCCCTATCAGCAGGCTCAGCTTTTCCAGGGATGCGGTCCTGCTTCTCCAGCCCTGTCACCAGGCTCAGCCTTTCCTGCAGGGCAGTGCCAGGAGGGTCCCCCTCACCTCCCACATCTGCCCTGGCACCCTGGCCTCACCGATGGCGTGTTCCCCCTGTGTCCTGGGGGAAAGTGGGGCTCAATCCTGGCTTGGTGCAAGTAGAATACAACCCTGGCACCCCCACGGCCACGCTGGGGGTGCTTGTCACCTCCCAGTACAGCCCAGGACCAAACTGGGCCCCCAGAAACCAGGCCAGGCATCTCCTGGAGCAAACCCTGGGATGCTGCAGCGGGATCAGCGTCCGGGGCTTGGCGGTGTTCGGTGCTGCCCTGCACGTCCCGGGGCTCGGGGCTGCTCTGGGCGAGTTTGTAGGAGGAAGACATCCATCATCCCAGCCTCGGGCTCTCCAGGGCTGGATAAGGGGCCGGACAGGGCCCTGGGGACACCCGTGGTTGGGCATCGCTGCCAGTCGCGCCCGCCTTGGGAGAGAGAGCCCCGAGGCTGCGATGCCCGGTGGATCCCTGCGAGTGTGGGCATCGCCCCGGCCGGCAGCCCGGCGGAGGGCGGCGGGGCGCGGGCGTGGGAAGGAGCCGGTTCTCACGCAGGCTCTTCCCGGCAGCTGGAGAGCGCTGACCCGCGGCGGGGCCGCCAGCCGCAAACCTGGCCCTGCGCACGGGATTTTCCGCGGAAACTGCTCTGCCCTGGCAGCGGGACTTTGCGGCTGGACCCTGCCCCCAGCTCCTGTCGTGCGGCTGGAATTTCCCCACACAAAGGATCTGTGCGGATGCCCCAAGGGATGTGCCTGCCCGGCACGGGTAAACTGAGACACGTGGTATCACGCCCTGGGAAGCCGGGTATTCCATCTGTGACCCGAGTTGGGCAGGGTTCAGCTCTGGGATGTTTCCCCTACCCTCAGCAGGGCTATCAGCAATGAGTGACCCTGTGCTGACCCCCTCAGTTGTTCCTGTTCGTCCCTATCCCCAGGAGCTTGGGAGGTCCCCACAGGACCCAGTGCCTTGAGCAGCCATCTCCTTGTGGGATGAGCCCCCACCCTGTGCCGTGTCCCTGTCTCCATCCTGCTCCTGGGGACCCTGGCTGCAGTCCTGCTTCTACTGTCCTCATGCCTGTCTTGTCCCCAGTGCCTCCACCCTGGTCCTGGTGTCCCTGTCCACAGCCCCATTCCCACTGTCCACTGCTCCCTGTGTCCTTGTCCCTGTCCTGCTCCTGATTCCCACTCTGCTTTGGTGTCCCTGTCTCCATCCTACCCCAGTCCCTGTTCTGCTTCTCAATGTCCCTGTCCCCACCCTGCTCCTGCTCTCTCCACTCCCATCTTGCTCCCACTGTCCCCACCACCCATTCTGCTCCCAGTGCCTCCAAAATTTTCCTACTCCTTATGTCCCAGTGTCCTTGTCCCCTTCTTGGTCCTATTGCCCCCATCCTGCCCCTGTTGTTCATCTTGTTTACACTGTCCCCATCACTGTCCTGCTCCCTGTGTCCTTGACCTCATCCTGCTGTCCTTGACCTCATCCTGCTTGCAGTGCCTGTGTCCCTGTCCTGCTTCTGATTTCCCAATCCCACCCTTCTCCTGTCCCTATACTGCTCCCAACATCCTTGGTTTCCTCCCTGCTCCTGATGTCCCCATCCCCATCCTGCTCCTGGTGTGCCTGCCCTGCTGCCCATGTCTCTGTTCCCATCCTGTTCCCAGTGTCCTCATCCCTATCCCAGACCTCCACCCTGCTCTTGGTGTCCCTTGTCCCCATCCTGTCCCTTTCCTGTGCTCAATGTCCTTGTCCCCACCCTGTTCCTGATGCCCTTGCTCTCATTCTGCTCCAGATGCCCCCATCCCCACACCTGTCCCAGTGTCCCCATCCTGCTCCTGCTGTCCCTGTCCACAGACCTGGTCCCAGTGTCTCCATTCTTATCCTGCTCTCTGTCCCAATCCTGCTTCCTGTGTCCTCATTCCCCTTCTGCTCCTGATGCCCCCATCCCACCCTGTCCCAGTCCCTGTCCTCCTCCTGCTCTCCCCATCCCCATCTTGCTCCCAGTGTCCCCATCACCCATTTTGCTGCCAGTGCCTCCATATTGGTCCCACTCTCTATGTCCCCATCCCCCTCCCAGCATCTTTGTCTCCTACTTGTTTCCACTGCCTCCATCCTGCTCCTGGTCTCCATCCACAGCCCTGTTCCCACTGTCCCCATCATTGTCCTACTCCCTGTGTCCTCATCCCTGTCCTGCTCCCGATGTCCCCATCCCACCCTGTTTTGGTCTCCACATCCCCACCCTGCCCCAGGCCCTGTCCAGCCCCCTGTGTCCCTGTCCTCATCCTATTCTTGCTATCCCCATCCCCATCTTGCTCTCAGTATTCCCATTCCACTCTGCTCCTGTCCCTATTCCGCTCCCAATGTCCTTGTCCCCACCCTGTTCATGGTGTCCTCTGCTCCAGTGTTCCTCCCTGTTCCTGTCGTGGTCCCTATGTTCTGTCCTGCTCTGTGTCCTTGTCCCTATCTGCCTGCTGCGTCCCCATCCTGACCCCGCGCCGTGTCCTTGTCCCTATACCTCATCCTGACCCCAGTCTTGTGTCATTGTCCCTGTCGCCTGCCGTGTCCTAGTCCCGTGTCCTTGTCCCTATACCTCATCCTGACCCCAGTCCCGTGTCATTGTCCCTGTCCCCTGCCGTGTCCTCCTGGTGACCCAAGTCCTGTGTCCTTGTCCTTATATCCCCATCCTGACCCCAGTCCCATGTCATTGTCCCT
>VYZP01073354.1:14564-59746 GCA_013400635.1 Hypocryptadius cinnamomeus | reverse complement strand
TCACCCCGTGCCCACCTCTCCTCCGGTGTCACCCCTTGCCCACCTCCCCTCCAGTGTCACCCCGTGCCCACCTCCCTGTCCGGTGTCACCCCGTGCCCACCTCCCCTTCCCGTGTTACCCCTTGCCCACCTCCCCTCCAGTGTCACCCCGTGCCCACCTCCCTGTCCGGTGTCACCCCGTGCCCACCTCCCCTTCCCGTGTTACCCCTTGCCCACCTCCCCTCCAGTGTCACCCCTGTGCCCACTTCTCCTCCGGTGTCACCCCCGTGCCCACCTCCCTCCGGTGTCACTCCCGTCCCCCTCCCGGCTCCGGGCAGGACAGGGCTCCCAGTGGATCCCCCCGTGTCAGCTCCTGGAAGCAGCAGCTGCTGCTCAGAATTCCTTGCCTGGATAAGCCCTCACAGCGCTGCTGGCAGCCGGAGCCAGCCCTGCCTGGAGCTGACGGGCCGCAGCCGCGCGGTTTGGCATTGCTTGAGGAAATACTTCTCCGGCTCCAGGAGTGTTTGGACAAAGCTCTCAGACACGTGGGGGGATTGTTGGGGGTGTCCTGTGTAGGGCCATCAGTTTGGCTTGATGACCTTGTGTGTCCCTTCTCAACGAGGACATTCCGTGATTCCCTGTGCTTGACCCAAATGCAGAGCACGATGAGAAGAATCCTGCTCTTGTGTCAGATGAGAGTTTTGGCCTCCGTTGGGCCTAACTTTCACCCAGCATCATAAAATTTCACAGGAATGACATTTGTGCAGCTATTTTTACTGGCCTTTTAAAGGCAATTCTCATTTCTGTTGGTAGGAATTAGTCCTGACACTTTCTGGTCAGTGTGACCTTGCTTCCCAGTGAAGTGCTGATTTTGTTCCACCATCAAGTTAATTACAAATAGGAGATAGTTCATAGGGATTAATTAGGGCATGGATGTACCATATGGATTCTGGAGCAACAGTTGGTACCACCAGGTTCTGATTTTTCATTGGGTGTTTGATTGGTATTTGAAAATGAGAGAGAGAACAAAACCCTTCTATCTGACAGACCGGTGATTGTTGTTATTATTTCCATGTCTCCTGCCTGCTCTAAGTCAAGGATAATTGGTTAAGAAAAACCCCGAACTGTCCCTTCCTGTTAGAAATCTGTGTCCTGGGGATGTTCAATGAACCAGCTGTCAGTGCAGTTACCAAACCCTCCGTTCTCAGGTCATTTAAGGGAAAATGCTGTTTTCTGTCAAGACTTGTGTTTGGGAAAACGCAAGGTGCCTTCCTCTGTATTTTTGGTACTTTCCAAGTCTGTTCCAAAGTTGCACTTGTGCTTTCCTGAGGGAACAGGTCAGCTCGGCGCTGGAAAGCGGGATGGGTAAGGAGTTTTAAGAGGGAATTTGAGCCTGACTGTGCCGTTTGACTCGGAGGGAAAGTCCTGCATTTCCAGCAGCTCTTGCATTAACTGCGGGGAGCAGCAGGGACGGAGCTCTGTGGTCACTGGTGGCTCCCTGGGGGTGGGCTGAGCTGTCACACATTCTGGTGCCTGGCGAATGTGCCGAGAGCTGCAGCGAGGGGCTGGCCCTCGGTGACACCGGGTGCAGCAGTGGAGTGCTGGCTGTCCCCGTGGCTGGCAGGGCGGCTGGCCGGGGCTCTGGGCATGGCTGCGGGCACCGAGGCAGCCAGGTAAGAGCTGAGGGGCTGGGGTGGGCTGAGCGTGGGGTCTCTGAGCCTTTCTCTGCTGAGAAGAGCCCTTTGCAGGGTATTCCTCCAGAATCAGGAACTTGTCTGACATTTCCAAATGGAAATGCCAGCAGGAGCACGGTGACAGGTCCCTTTGGAGGTTTCACATCGCATGGAACTTGTTTTACAGGAGTGTCTCTGTTTTTTGGACTGTGTTGGAAACACAGCTGCTCCTTGGAGTTTGTCACCCAGCACCTCTTGTCTTTTTGAAATGGGGTTTATCAAGGTTTAGATCAGTTGGAGTGATGAAAAGTTATTAAAAATGTTTTGTTGACAGGCTGTTCCCTTACCAAAGAGTCTGACTGCCTTTGGTGCTTTTAGACTAGAGTTTGTAAGTTTGTCCTTCCATTGATGGAGGAGACTATTGAGTTATTGCTAATGAAAACATTTCCATTTACAAATCTAAGTGTTTTCTTAATTTATAGAACAATATTACAATTTTTGGGTTTTTTTAAAACAACTCACAGGTCTGAATGCAGGATTCTAGACAAGGAATTGTCATGAAATACCTCTTTTCTAGATGTGTACCATCCTCAGCCCTGCATTAAGGACTTTTTTTTGCCCCTCACTTCAAAGCAAACACCCAGCTCATCACAGATAACGTGCAAGTGATGCAAATACTGGTATATAACTGGAAAATTTGGGTCAAGGACTGAGAGCACAGTGCTTGCTCTGAACAAGGCAGAGAGGAGCCCCAAGAGGGTTGGGAATGTGAGGAATTCTAGGGGTCCCAGCCCTTGGTAGGGAGAAAGTTAAAACTCAGATGCTGGGGAAATTGAGATAAATTTTTAGAATTTAGCAAATATTTTGGTACACCCTGGAGAGTTTTAATTATAGGCACAGTTCTTCTAAAGAATTCAGTGGTTCTAAAGGTAATTGGTGTGTAAATTATACTGCTTAGGTGAAACTTCATCTTAAAAAGTCTTTTCTGGGTTTGGATAGTCTTAGAGTTTACAAGAAAAATTTTCCTATAAGCTCTGAAATTTAATCACTGATGGAGAGTTTGTGATGAATTTTAACACCTAAATTTGTTAATTTTGTAATTTGCTGACTGCCAGCAACTTCTGTGAGTCAAAAAAATCCCCAAACTTTCCTCATCCACCACTTTTGCCAAAGAAAGGATGAGATCCAGTGCCTGAGGTTGTACCTAGGAGTGATCCAGCCACTTAGGATCAACAAAGCAGCTTAGGAACACCCAGTTAGGAGCTGGATAATCCAGAAGGTGCCTTCCTTGGGTGTGTTATGGATTGGGTCACTGAAAATCCAGTGCCTTTGTGCTTCTCTGGGGAGCTGGAGAATCCAGAGCCACAAGGGCTTGGTGGTGCTGCTGATGCCTTGACCCAGCTGTGATGCTGGGGAGTGAGCAGTGATTATGGAGTGGTGAGCTTTCCATGGAGAGTGAGCAGTGCTTATGGAATGGTGAGCTTTCCATGGAGAGTGAGCAGTCCTCATGGAATGGTGAGCTTTCCATGGAGAGTGAGCAGTGCTTATGGAATGGTGAGCTTTCCATGGAGAGTGAGCAGTCCTCATGGAGTGGTGAGCTTTCCATGGAGAGTGAGCAGTGCTTATGGAATGGTGAGCTTTCCATGGAGAGTGAGCAGTCCTCATGGAGTGGTGAGCTTTCCATGGAGAGTGAGCAGTGCTTATGGAATGGTGAGCTTTCCATGGACAGTGAGCAGTCCTTGTGGAATGGTGAGCTTTCCATGGAGAGCTGCTGGAGCCCCACGGAGTGTGTGAGCCCAGGTAGACCCTGCTCACCAGGGTGAGTTTTGGTGATTTGTGGTCATTGGCACCTGCAAGGGGCTGCTGGTTGAGTAAAGAAGTGATGGAATCAGGAGCTGGACTTGGATGGTTTTTGTGGGTCTTTCCCAGCTCAAGATATTCTGTGATTTTCAGAAATCAGGCTGCAGCGTCACCACCAGCATGGAGCTGGGGAGAGGGGGCTGATCTTGGGGCTCTTTCCTTACACCACTTCAATTTTCAGCACCCTTTTTAAAGGTGGAAACCACAAGGAGCGTTGCCTTGTACAAAGTACCTCTTTTGTGCCTCACCCTTCCTGCTGGGACAGGATTCCCTGAGCCCCAGCAGGAACTCCGACGAGGGTGGTGATCATTAAACACTTGGAGTGAAACCCTGGTGGATAATGGACCCCTTTGTTGTCCCTCCCGGGGGATGGGCACTGCTGCCTCATTAGAGGGAAGGTGATCCTTTGCTTCCACCCTGCTTCAGATTTTGTGTTCTGTGCTGCCACTCCACAGAGTCGACTTGTGCTCCAGATTTATGTATTTTCAATCTGCTTAACAGGAGGCAAATTATTGCCATTTTAAAAGTTCCATTACAATTCCCTGATTTTTATGGCAGCTCTTCTTTGTCCCTGCTGACCTGTGGAGGGAAGCACATCCCTGCCCAGCCGGTAGGGAGACTCCCTGAGTTACAGGTGGCCCCTGGACCCCGCTGCCAGCCCCTCACGGGTGGCTGCACGGCCACCTCTGTGTGCCCTGCTCTGGAAGGGAGTGAAGGTTTTATTTCAGGAGCCCCTGGCATTTATCAGTGTTTGCAGCTGGTCTCAGCACTTCCCGTGAGCAGCAGGAGTGCAATTCCACTCTCCCGTGCTTGTGCCATGGAATAACAGGCTGTGCTTTTTATTGGCTCAAGTTATGGTTAATAATGGTCAAAATGTATTAAATGACATTTTGCTTGCTGTGTTCAGTATTGCTCGGTACGTAAATTCCGCTCTTGAAAAAAACCCGTGTTTTTAAAATGTCAATATCACCAGATTTCCTATTCACTGCCCATTCTTGGTCCTGGTTTTGGGAGTCTGGTTGCTTTCCATTAAAAGCTACAAAAAAGAATTTATCTCCAAAATGCTTCTTGGAGGGGAAAGGGCGATGTTAGCATTTACTTTTCTGACCTCCTGATACCATAAATATGAATTGTTATTGCTGCTCGGGTAGTGACACACAGTTCTTCCCAAATTCAGGACTGTCTGGAAGATCTGGTTTGGATTTTTAAAAACTTGACTTCATTTTGGCATAAAATGAAGATCTCAGGTGAAAGTTCCTGGATGTGGTGTGGGATAATTGACATACTCAATGTATGGCTGGGCAGTTGTGATCTTACTGGCGATTCCTGGTGAAGGAAATACTGAGAATGGCAAAAAGAAATCCCTTTTCCTTCTGCCAATATAGAGAACTTGGTTTCATACCTCATGACTGGCCAGTAATTCCTCAGTGATTCTGTTTCAAGGAAGAATGTGATTCCATTTCAAAGCAGAACCCCGGGTTTTAAGCAATAACACAAGTTACAAGGTTTTCTGGCTATAAATAAAAAATCTATATTTGGAAAAAACAAATAGTGTATTTATGGACAAAACTGTATAAAAGGAAATGTGATGGAAAAATTGAGTCAGATGAGCTGATGTATGAAGCATTTCCCTCTGGAGTCATTGGGCTGAAAAATGTTTTATATGCCTAAACTTGTGCAGATGCTTCAGCACACACACACACACACACAGTCCTCCCCCGGTTCATATTAGCAGTTCTGCTCATACCACTGTGATTAATTCCCAGACCAGCCTGGTTTAGGCTCTTTTCAGGGGGCTCCGGGGTATTTCCAGATCACCCAGGTACTTAAGCCATGCCTAGCTGTAAATAAGCGAGCAGCCCGGATTATTAGCGGGATTTGTTTCCAGCTTTGCATTAGGCATGTGTTTAAATGACTCACTGAGCTGGGATTTACATTTTTACACGGGGATGAAGGATTTCTCTCTATTACCTTGCCTAGATGGAAATTGGTGGAGTCAGCCAGCTTTTTTGCCTAAACAAGTCCATGAAACCAGCTTTGGGCTCTTACAGTTATTAGTTCCAGCTTTTTAGTTACAAATTTGTCAGAAAACAAGTCTGAGTGTGCGTGCCTGACCTGGATTGAGATACTGAGGAGGACTGAAGGAGGGAGGGAGGGAGGGAGGGAGCATCCATATGGATGACCAGCAGATTGTGCCTCGTGTCCTTTCCAGTCCCAATGTCGAATGTGCAGTCGGTGCCGCTGGAGGAGGCTGACAACTGCATTTGATTATTTTCCATTGAGTCTCTGCTCTGGTGTCCCACTCAGCCATTAATCTGCTGTCCTGGGGTGCAGGGTTTGCCTTGTAGGTGGCTGTGCACAGCATTTCCTCTCCTCTGAACATCCCCAAAGTCTTCCCCAAAAGTGTCACGTCTTGGGGATGCTTCTGTCCACTTTGCTTTTCTGATGAAGGAATGTAGAAAAATGACTTCTGGGTCTGACCATGGGTCTGGCTGTGGTGTGCCTGGGGAATGCAGCTCCTGCAGGATGAGGGATGATGCTGGTGGCAGCAGGGGATGGAGCTCCTGCCCACGGTGACATCCTGGCATGAGTGGTGCAGCCCTGCCAGACTCGGAACAAGCCATCGCCTGTGAAGTTCTGTATCTCTCTCATGCTTAAAATAGTCAAGAGCCTGGAAGGGTGATTGTATGTCTTGTGTGTGCCCATGTTCCCTTGAGGGGGAGTTTTGACTCCTTGTTAACTCCTGGAAGCCTGGCTCTGCTGTGGATGCAGGGACAAGGATGACACCCAGCACTGCGTGGTCCTGAGGTTAGAGATGTGTCTGTAGGCAGGCAAGGGGGTGGGTGTAGGTTGTGCACATGGGGCTGGCCTTGGTGTCAGTGCATTTTTAATGGCATAAAATTAAAATAGTTAAAGTTCCTAATGTGTCTTTCAGCTGTGCTGCCCTGCATGCAGCATGTACTCCTAAAAATCTAAAAATCTCCTGATTCTCAGGGTAAACATTGAAGTAATTGAGAAATGACTGAATTTCACTTGCAGCACATTCATTCGCAGGAGTTACTCAGCTGGTGCTCAGATACGGAGTTAAACTATTTTGAAATTTGAAGAATTTTCATGGTGAAAACTGTGATTCCTGAGATATTATAAAGCAAAATAAAATTGAAGTGTTTGGGAGGAAGCACATGGCGATCTTCCACAGAGCCATATGGAAATTATCTTTATTCCATGGTTCGTGTGAAGTCTTTGCTCCTTCTGGAGCTGACTTGGAGCCTCCTCCTCAGTGCTGTCCCCAGCTTGGTTTGTATTCCTCACCTGCTCTTGCTCTCTTTGCAATCTGTGACCAAACCCTATCGATCCGGGAGTCTGTGGAATCCGATTCCCTGGAGGGCTGTGCTGGAGAGCCTGGACAGAAATAAATAATGACTGCCCTTCAGGTGTTCCCATTGCCTGGGGTTGTCTGGCACATGCAGAGTTCCAGGGGCTGGAACTGAGCAGTGATTAACAGCCCCTGTACCAATTCTGTTCCCTCTGGCATCTGCTGGTGCCTCTCTTTCAGCTGGTTCATGGAGGGGCTTTTTCCCCAGCACCTGGAGCCACTCACTCCTGGCTCCTTTGGAGCAGCCACATGGATCAGATGGAATCTTGCCTGCTCCAGAGTCCTGTTCCTGACCTGCCCCATGTGGGGCTGCAGCAGAGCAGGGGAGAAGCTCTGGACTCTCAACATGCACTGCTTTGTGCCTACAGACTTACCCTTGCCTGAGGCACTGCTCTGGCTTTCAGTTTTTGAGGGGTTTTCCTTCTCCAGGCTGCTCCAGGTGTCACAGCTCCCTGCCTGTTTCCCCCCTCAGCCTTCTTGCTTTTTTTCCTGTCTTTCCCCCACCAGCCACTTCATATCTCTTCTCCAAGCTCCATCTGTTCTCCTCTCTTCCCATGACAGGAGCTGGCCAGAGTGACCAGAGCCACACACTGTGGGTGAGCCATGGGCACTCAGGGGGACATGGCAGAGTGACCAGAGCCACACACTGTGGGTGAGCCATGGGCACTCAGGGGGACATGGCAGAGTGACCAGAGCCACACACTGTGGATGCCTGTCGCAGGCACATGGTGGCACAGCAGCATGTGCTGGGTGTGCTTGTCCTCTGACACTGGTGAAACACTGTTTTGGGGCTGTGCTGAGCTGTGCCAGAGCATTCACAGAGCAGCCTGACAGCCCCAAGACCTCCTGCTTGCCGAGGCTATCTCAGGCCATATCTATTTTTAGGTGAAATTGAGATTTATTATTTTTATTCAATGTATGCATCACTTTATCCATGTGGAATTCCATCTGCCATTTTATTTCCAGGTTGCATAGACTCATATGGTCCCTGTGCTGCTCTTCATGGTTGCTTATCCACCCCCCCTTGAATATTTCCTTCAGGATGCTGGGTCACATCCAGACAGTGTCCTAGTCTGGCACAGCCAGCCTCTCCCTGTGACCCTCGCTCTGACTTCCCTCCCTTGCAGGAAATTATTGTTTACTCCTACTCCCTTGCCTCCCACCCAGCTGTCTCCATACAGGGACAGTCCCTTTTCCAGTGGGCTTTTGGGGTCCCTACAGGAAGCCTCAGATGAGAGAGACTCTCAGAGGTTAAAACCCAGATGATCTGGAGCCCTCTGTGGGGCTGGAGGTGCCTTTCCAGAAGCCACGCTGACTTTTCCCCTGGTTTATTGTATTTATGCAGAGAATCATTGCCCACTATTCTGTTCTATGTCATTAGTCCTGTGTGAATGTTGGGTTTGGAGAACTACACTTTGCCAGGATTTTCTTCACGACTCCTGTCTTGCAGAGTTGACATGGCAGTTGCTTCTCTGTCCCAAGACAATTTTAGGAATGGCTGTACCCAGACCAGGGGCCATCTCCATGCTCCATTAACCCCTTGGTGGATCCATCCAGCCCTTCCTACTGTGACTTCTCAGTTTGGCTCTTTGCTCTGTAACCTCCCCTCCAGTCCCTGCAGTGGGAACCAGTTTCCCAGTGAGTCCCAGGGGAAAGGACTGGCAAAGAGCCTGGAACTGTTCCTGGTGCTGTGAGTTGTGTGTAAGGAGTCACATCGTTTTCCCTGGATGGGGGGGAAATGGGTTGTCATTTCTTTTAGTGACATTAAAGCTGAGCCTGTTCCTGATGGTGGCTCTCTGCAGGGAGACTCTGTCAAGGTGCAGGTGGGAATCTGAAGTGGGAGTGGTCTGAAGGCTGGAACAGCTCTGGAGATGGGCTGGGAGAGCTGGGCATGTTCAGCTGGAGAAGGCTCTCAGGAGATCTTACTGTGGCCTTTCAGCTTATACAAGGGCTCAGATGCTTCAGCACACACACAAATGGGGACTTTTTACCAAGGCCTGTAGTGACAGGACAAAGGACGACACTTTTAAACTGAGAGAGGACGGGGTTAGATGGGACATTAAAACGAAATATTTTACCATGAGAGTGATAAGGCCCTGGCACAGGGTGCCCAGAGCAGCTGTGGCTGCCCCTGGATCCCTGGCAGTGCCCAAGGCCAGGTTGGACACTGGGGCTTGGAGCAGCCTGGGACATTGGAAGGTGTCCCTGCCATGGCAGGGGTGGCACTGGATGGGCTTTAAAGTCCCTTCCAACCCAAACCAGGCTGTGATTGTGTTTGGCAGAGTGGCTGCCATTGCCTTAATGAGATAATCCAAACAGCCAGCGGTTCCTTATCAGGAGCGATCTTATCTGCAGCTAATTCCCCTTTGTGAGAGTGAACGAGCTGTGACACAGCAGATGCTCAGTTACCCTTTGTATTAAAGAGTGTTTTTGCAAGCAGACCTGCTGGGCTCTGTGTTAGGAAGTGGCCCAGCCCTTGTGCATTCCCGGGTCACGCCAAATAGAGGTGATCTGCTGGCTCCTGGTTGGAGCATGAAGTTCACTCCGTGATTAACAAGATGTCACCAGCCTCCTAAAATCTTGGAAATAAGAAGCTGGGGGAAGCTTGGCACTGTCACCCTGACCACAGTTGTGGCTGCAGTGTCTCAGTGGGTTTTTCCTGCCTCCAGCAGCCCCACAACACAATACACACCATCCCCTGGTCCCCTTGGTGCTCCCCTGTCGAGTCTCACGCCTGACTCAAGCACTGGGGAGGCTGATCTGCCTTCAGTTTGTTGCTAATTGTCCCAATCTGTGTCGATAATAAGTCAGATTAAATCCTTGGCCAGGGAAAGCAGTCAGGTGGAAAAACTGACCCGTCTGCCACTGTGTGCTTGGTGCAGAGTGCCTGTTACTGGGAAAAGGACTTCTGGCCTCCTTTCATAAAATAGGAGTTATTTCCAGCTGTTCTCAGGGGGAAAAGCCCCAGTTGGTGTGTGTGTTTCCCAGCTGGAGTGATGGAGCATAGGGAGTTCATCAGAGTTTCAGGTCTCTTCCCAAGGGAGTCTCAAAGTATTCAAGTCTTTCAGAAATGGACAGTTTTATGTTTCTTATTTCATTACAGGGAATTTTTTTTAAAACAAATAAGTCACTTAGTGAATCTATGCATATTTATATTCTAAATTTTATCTTTGGCAAAATAAAGCTGTTAAGACTCCTGTTGAACTCAAGCTGGAGTAACATTTTAATGCCAATATGGCAATCTGCTGCCTTACTCTGCTCCTTGTCTCAGAATAAACTGTGTGTAAAACCAACTTTATTGAAACAAAACTCTTCAGCTGTTAACTGTGGTTTAGCAGCAACTTAGGAGAAGTTGAAGCAGCAGTAGAGTGAGTGATGTGCTGGCTTGTTGTGGACCTGTTCTCTGGCAAGGTGCTGTCCTTGGCTGTCTGTCCCAACGCCATCCTCATGGATTGTTGTGCCATTTGGCACAGCTGGCTGCTGTCCTGCTCAGCTTGGTGCTCTCCACCTGGGGACATGCAGAGTTGGGTGAAGTCACAAGGGGCTGCAAGGCTCTCTGCTCCTCTGTGTCCCAGTGGGAGCAATCCAGGCCCAGTTTAGCAGAGCTGTTCCAAGTGCTGGGTGCCCTGAAAGCCCCAGCACGGCAGGTAGGGTTTGCAGTGGTGAGGCTTTGGTTTGCAGTGTCCTCCTCTGCCTCTGAACATCCTCCCTCTCTGCAGAGGTGCTGTTGTAGAAAACGTGACGTGGATTTGGTGGAGTTGCAGGCTGAGGCGGTGGCTCCCACTAGACCAGACAGAGCTGGGGAATAAAACTCTTTTTTTTGAATGTAGGTCACACAGAAGCAGCTGCCATGTTGCAGGATGGGTGACTGGGGAGGTTGTGGCAGACTGCGTCGGGCTGCGTGGTATCTGTTTCATTTACAAGCTGTTCATGGTAGTTTTTGAGGCTTATCTATGAAGCAAACACTGTCGTGGTTTCTCTTGACTGTCATAAGATGGTGGTGGGAGCATTAGGTGTTCATCCCCATCGATTGCCTCCCGCTCAGCCAAGTGAGAGCCTTTGATTTTGATGTACAGGAGCCGACAGAATTGCTCTCTTTTGGCTTCTCTCTCCTTTCCTGAAATGGCCGTGAGAGTGATATTTGGGTCAGCTGCCTCCAGTGTGTCGTTTTCTTTTGACACTCATCCCTCTGAGCGCAGAGGAGGAGCCCGGTGGGGAAACGCTGTGGAGCTGTTGGCTGCAGTGGAATCGGGTGTACTTAAAGGGGTGTTGTGGTTATTTGAGTCTCTAATCACATCAAGGCAGGGAGGTCTCTGATGCCTGACTGGAACGGTATGGGAGTGAGCATGGCCTTCCCCAGACCTCGCTGCCAGAGAGCTGGAGGGATCCAGGTAAGCACATGGATGCTGCAGCCTGTCCTGGGCTCCTGCTCCCCAGCAGTGCCTGTCCCTCTCTGCTTCCCGGGGATGCAGCACCCAGAGGTGCTGTGTGTTCTGTGCCTTCTTCCCTTTGGACCCTTGGGGAAACAGGATTGTTCCTCCTTGCCTTGCTGCAGGGCTCGGGGTCGTGGTCTGAGGTCTTGGGTGGGCCCAGGTGCTGCCATTCCCTGGGTGTCACAGGTGGCTTTGCATTGACCAGGCTCTGCTCACCCCTGCGTGTCCCCAGGTGCAGCCCTGAGTGACAGTGCTGGTGCTGGGCCTGCCTGCACAGGNTCCTTCCTTTTCTGTCCTTTCCCTCTGCTGTTCTCAGCCTGGAGAGCATGTCCTGAAAGGAGCTGAAGCCCTGGAATTTGTTGGCAGGTGTGTGCAGGAACCCCAGCCCTGATCCATCACACTCTCTCTTGAATTGCTGTTGGCCACTCAGGACCTGCCTTTTGTCATTCTCCTCACTGCAATTTTTCCATCTTTACCCTTCCATTTGGCATATTTGTTAAAATAACTGCTGTGAACATGGTTCCCAATAGGCAGCAGTACATTATTTTTAATATTTTAATAATGTATTGTTATATCATGCTAGTACCAGTAGCACTGTTTGGCAGTTGTCCTGCACTGGCAGGGGGAAGGATCTCAGATCACAGTTCCAGTTGCTTAAGTGACTCAAGTCCCTGCAACTTGCCCCCTCTCAATTATGTTAATTCTTACAGGAAGAATTGCTAAATTGCTTTGCTTCAGTTGCTGTTGCCCAGACTGTTCTCCGTGGTGCCCAGGGAATGGTGATGTAAAACTGATACACAGAAAATTCCACTTAAACATAAGAAAAGCTTTTGTTTATGGTGAGCATGGTCAGATGGAGGATCATGGTCAGATGTAGACTGCCCAATCTGACTTTTCAATGCTTCTGTCTCTGGAGGTGTTTAATAGGATCAGGCTGCCCAGAGAGCTTGTGATGGAGTTATTTAAAACCTGGCTGGACATGGGCCTTCCAACCTGCTCTGGCTGACCCTGCTTTGGGATGTAAAATATGGTGGTTTAAACTACCAATTATCAGAACATTGCACATTTCTGAAAGGGATGCATTTGGTACAAGGGAACTTAGGGGTTAAGCACCTTCAGAAGTGACTGAAATAAAGCTCTGTCACTTACAAAGGGGCTGTCAGAGCCTCAGAGCAGTCAGTGTTGGGGTGTTTGTCTCATGTTTTGTCAAGAGGTTGCACATTGTGTGTCTGAGCCAGGGTTCAGTAGCCCTGACTGAGGAGCACGTGGTGCCTCATCAGATGTTTGCCTGCTCCAGGAGCTGCTCCTGGGAAGGAGAACTCTGGTGTTTGGGAGATGAGTGCTGGCTGTGTGTGATCATGGAAAAGCCTGCAGGATCCCTGGGGCGTGGGAGAATGGGAATTGCCAGCTCACACTCAGGGGTGTTTTGTGCACCTGGGTCCACTGAGGCCACCCTCACCCAGTCTGATGGTCACTTCAGCTGGCAGGAACAGTGTTTCTCAAGGATGCCCTTTGGTTCTTTGGATTTTAAGGGTATCAGTCCCCAGCCCTGTTGTTTGCAGACAGCCTGGTCTGGCAGTCCAAGAGCTCAGGATTTTGGTCTTGATTTCAGAACAGCAGTGTTGGGTGTTTTCTCTAGTATGGCTTGAACTTCAGATTAAAATTCTTTAAAAAAAATTCAAATTGTCTTTTACCTACCCTTTAATTCCTTCTTTTCGACATCCAGCTGAATTACACAGGGAAAGCTTCCCTGTGGTTTACTGAATTCACAGAATTCATAGAATTCACAGAATCACCAGGTTGGAAGAGACCTTCAAGATCATCAAGTCCAACCCAGCCCCAACACCTCAACTAAACCCTGGCACCCAGTGCCACATCCAGTTTTGTTTTAAACACATCCAGGGATGGTGACTCCACCACCTCCCCAGGCAGGCTATTCCAGTACTTTATCACTCTTTCTGTAAAAAACTTTTTCCTAATATCCAACCTGTATTTCCCTTGATGCAGCTGAAGACTGTGTCCTCTGGCTCTGTCGGTGCTGCCTGGAGAAAGAGACCAACCCCACCTGAGCACAGCCACCTTTCAGGGAGCTGTAGAGGGTGATGAGATCACCCCTGAGTCTCCTTTTGTCCAGGCTAAACAACCCCAGCCTGGTGGGTCGTGCTGGGCCTGCCAGGAGCCCAGTTCCTACAGGAGCTACTCAAACCATCTGGGCTCAGTGGGGTTAAACTGTGGTGGAAAAGAGCTGTGAGATGTGTGAGGCTGGAGGAGGGGGAGTGCTGGTGGAGTAAACACTGGGTTGGTTCTGAGCTCCAGTAGCCCTTCCTTGGACTGTTCCTCATCTGCCAGCAGGTTGTGGAGGAGGGGATTTGTTCCTGCTGCAGGCTCCAGTGCCAGCACGGTGCTGATCCCCAGGGTTTGGTGTTGGTGTGGCCCAGGCTGCCCAGGGAGCCGGGGTTTCAGTGCAGGCTGAAGCAGCACACAGGTCTCTGGACCACTTTGTTTCCTCCTTTATCATATTTCACATCACCACAGTGCTGCCATCACCTGGGGCTCCTTCTGCCTCCTGATACCTGGCATCTGCAGGATGGGTGTGAGGAGCAGCCTCAGGCTCGTGTTAGGCTCCAAGAAGTGCCAAACTGGGAGCTCATTCTCCCAGTCTCTGAGCTGGAACACCTCATTCCCATCCTTCGGAAGGGATGCTGATTGCTGAGCGTGTGTGAAGGGATTCAGGCTGACACAGACCCCACAACGGGCCTCCAAAAGCCTCATGAGGTGACAGAGACTGTACAGCCCAGTGTCCATTTCCCGTGGAGCCTGTTGGCACTGCAGGCTCCTGCTCTCAGATGAACTCGAGTCAGGCTCAGCTCGTCCTGTCCTCGTTGTGCTCCGCCGGGACCGGCGCGTTCCGGGGTGCCTGCCCTGCACACGCTGCTTCCCGCAGCAGCACGCCTGCTGTAGGTGCAGTAAAAGCTGGTTTGGGCCAGCACAAAACACGTCGTGATTTCATTTGAATTTTGTCACTGCGGGGGAGCGTTGCTAAAATTGTCACTTGGCTTCCCATGTTAGCAGTACCTAGAGGGCACGCCGAGGCAACCGGAGGTTCATGTCTTAGCTGCAAATTCCAGTTTATCTGTAAGCTGAATGCTCGGGTGGGTATATGTTGATTTTCAAACAGATACGTACTTGACATCTTTATTTTTTTGACAGCGCAAGAATCTTATTATATCCCTACCTCTTACCCATATTTTCCTGTTCTATTTATATCCCACATAGGATCTGTGGTCTCATAATTCAGCGTGGGGTTTTTTAGACTCAGGGGATTGGTCTGGGAATCAGCAGAGCCTTGTTAGCATGCCTGGGATTGGAAGGCACCATTCAGAAATGGTTTCCAAATTGACATTGACATTGTGGCTTTTTCCAAACCATTCTCTGCTGTTGCCACGTGAGCCCTGCCAGATGACAGAGGATTTACTTGAAAGAGCACTGTGTGCTCTTCAAAAAGTCCCAGCCTTTTCCTTCCCAAATATTCTATAAGATTAAAAATAAAATTCAGTGCACTCTTCTTATTCCTTTTCATCTTTATTGCTGAAAATAGGAGTAAAATTGGTGGTGATTGAACCCATTTCCTTCACGGAGGATAGAAGGGTGATAGCTGTGAGTTGTGTTATCCCAGGGATATCCCCACATCCTTGCTCTTGTGTCACTCAGGACAATGGACACGGGAATTGCTGCTCAGGGAATGCAGGTGGCATCAGCACAACACTCACCAGGGTTCAGGATGTGTTGGCACCATTCCAGTGCTGGGTCTGGCCACGGCTCTCTGCTTTCTTGAGCAGTAAAGTCTTACTCGTTTTCTAGGTTAAAAAAAAAAAAAAAGGAACCCCTCTGCTTCCTCAAAAGTACTTGTAAATAGTGTAATTTCTTACTTTTCAATGTAAATGAGATTTGAATGAATAATGCTAATTATTCATTCATCCTAATTCAAATACTATTTTAATTAGCCTGTGGGCCCAATTTCACTTTCATGCAGCATGAAACCTCTTTTGATTAACAACAGAATTGCCATGCATTTCTTCTTTTTTTCCCTGCTCAGCACATGTCTTTTTAAACTGCTTAAAAACAAAACAAAACAAATAAATCATTAATAAATTAATCAAATTTCATTAGCATGACCTGGGAAGACATCATTTAGGGAGGAAAAAAGTCTTCTGTAGATGTATTCATTCTCCTTAACAACTGCCTTGAGGCTATGAAGCCTTCAGAGAAGCCTTGTCTGAGGAGCTGCTTGTGAAATATGAAAATTTAGGGACCCTCCACGATTCCTTGCCATCAAAGGGCAGGGACATCTTCCACTAGACCAAGCTCCATCCAGCCTGGCTTTGGACACTTCCAGGGATCCAGGGGCAGCCACAGCTGCTCTGAGCACCCTGTGCCAGGGCCTGCCCACCCTCATGGTAGAATATCTCCAATGTCCCATCTAACCCTGCCCACTCATAGTTTAAAAGCATTGTCTCTTGTCCTGTCCCTGCAGGTGTTGATAAAATGTCCCCATTTTTCTTACAAGCTCCATTTGTACTGAGAGGTCACAGGATGGTCTCCCCTCCTCCCTGCTGTTGTCCCAGCCTGTCTCCACAGCAGAGGTGCTCCAGCCCTTGGAGCATCTCTGTGGACTCCCACCAACAGCTCCATGACTGTCCCATCCTGTGGGCTCCAGAGAATTCCCCCCTTCCCTCTTCCCCACACTGCTTTGGATGCAGCCTGGGGGACAGTTGGGTTTCTGGACGGTTGCTGGTTCATGTCCTNCCAGTTTGTGCTGGGCTGGGGCCAAGGGGCTCCAGTTTGTGCTGGGCTGGGGTCAAGGGGCTCCAGTTTGTGCTGGGCTGGGCCCAGTCTGTGCCAAGACAAGGCCAGGAGATGGTTCCGATGGTGTTTGGGATTTCACAGCCCGGAATGAGGCTGCCTTGGCACCCACCTGGTGCTGGCTGTCCTGCCCTCCGGGTGCCCTCCATCTCAGGGGAATGGGGACATTGCTGGAGCCTTGTAGCTTCCTCCTGCCCCCCTGTTGTCCCACCTGGTGCTGGCTGTCCTGCCCTCTGTGTGCCCTCCATCTCAGGGGAATGGGGACACTGCTGGAGCATTTTAGTTTCCTCCTGCTCCACTGCTGTCCCTGTCACAGCTCAGCTGTCCCATCCAGGGGCTGGATTTGGAGCATTTTACAGTAACTGCTGCTCCAGGGTGCAGTTCTTCCCACCCTGAGTGGCAGGAGGTCATCACTGTTTGAGGAGAAAGCTGAAAGGAAGTGAAAATTTGAATGTTAAAATGATTAAATTCATAGCCAGCCCCCCATGGGCTGGGTAGAGGAGGGGGCACACCTGAGGCTGTATATGAGCAGCAGCTGTGTTAACTCCAGAAATTCTTCACCTGAAGCTGATTTCTTTTTTCCCATGTACCTGCTCCAAATTCTTCTTCATTCTCTCTGGATGTCAGCACCTGCAAAGCTTTAATTCAGGAGCCAGCCCACTGTCAGAGATAAGCCTCCTGATATTCTATCATGGATCCTGCCCGCTCCAAGGAGCCTCCTCCGCTGGAAGTGCTGAAATGAACTTATGACAAATACAAGAAATGAAAGTCTCTCTCAAATGCACTTTCTGGCATGACTTAAATTAGCTGAAATTGCTGACATTCTGCCTTTCTCAGATGCGTGTCAGTGTCCATAGACTTTTCTTTCAAACATTGGAAAATTATTGAGTTAAATGTTGCCAGAAACAACAGATGCAGGAGCGTGGGTGTACGTTGGGTGAAGGTTACTGTGATGTGTCTGGGTTCTGCAGCACGTGGAGGAGGGGCAGAATGTGCCCCTCTAACCTTGGCTGATCCCACAGAACGGAAGGACACCACCGGAATTCCACTTGCAAGTTCTTGGGTTTGTACTGCATTGAATTTGGATGGGCTCAACCTTTCCAAGACTTAATGACTGTCATTTTGCTTGAACCAAAACATTTCCTTAAAGACCAGGAAGTTCTTTGCCTGCTCATGGGTCCTCCCATGTTTGTCCCAGCAGCTCTGCTCAGGATTAGGACTAAATGGACAAAGTGACACTTTCTTGGCAGAGAGAATCAGCTCTTGGGCAGCTTCAGAGCTCCACAGCCAGGACCCACTAATTGGCAGGTCCTGGTTGTTAACCACAGGTTGGGTAAATCCTCCTGCATCCCAGGGCAGGAGGATTTACCTCCTGTAAAGGGCAGGTGCTGGGAGCCCCAGCATATGTCTGTACTCTGTGCATTGATACAACTGGTGGAATTCGGGTTGGGAATCACAGAAATGATTCTTGGGTTGGTTTTGGTACCTGTCTGCAGGTAGAAAATGCACTGTGAAAAGCTGGCACGTACCTTGAAGAAATTTCTTAGATGGGAGGCAGCAGCTTGTCTAAAAGTAAAGATTCTCTTACTGAAATCTGCACTCATTTCAAACTTCCCTGTCCTTAACTCCTGAGGAATGTGACAGTATATGAAAATTTAAAGGCTGGTTCCTGCTCTTACTCCAAATTTACATTGGCAACAGTGTTTAATTAATTTCAAATTTACTTAGTAGTTTACTTGAAAAGTAAAAAAAGTGAAAAGCGTGGCCCTGACATTTTCAGCGAATAAGAATTAGCCTCTTAAACTCCTTTGGGTTTTGTCTCTTTTTTAGTTGATGAATCACGAGGTGTCAGTGGGGACGTGCCTGTCCTGTTGGTGCCCAGGGTGATGAGATGGGCAGAGCAGTGTGGTGGGAGAGGGGTTTTGTTAACCTCCTGATCCAGATGTGGAGTTCACCTGCCTTTGCTGCCCATTTCCCTTCTCAGGCACGTGCAGGACCCCCAGACTCACGTGCCCCTCATCTGGACCCCAGATCTGAGTGGAAATGCTGAGTGTGGGTGTCTGAAGCACTGTCTCATCCCACTAACACAGAACTCGGGTGGCAGAGCTGCTCTTGGGTGCCTTTCTGAAATGAGGGTGCCAGCAGAAAGGGGCTGCAATGGGATGGAACCTCTGGTCTCTTTGCCTGTTAAAAATGTGTTATTTCAGCCAGTGCTGTATGGAATGATGGCAGCAGGGTTATGTTGAAGGGGAGCTTGGATGGAAGCCTTGGGAGGATTGCATGTGCCTCTAAAAGCTGTTATCTATGGAACACATCTGATCCAAACATGTTCTTCTTCAGGTCTGAGTGCAGGTGGCCTGCCCACCTGAGTGAGGGCTGGGGATTTTTGTCCTAATTGGTCATTTTGATGACACATCATGATCCTGACTCGTTGATGTTGGGATTCACTTTAATTTTCCTCCTATGTTTCCCAACTAAACAAATTGATCTTTGTAAATCACTCACTTTTAGGCATCTTCCCTGTCCCTCAGCTGGTTTTGAGTCTCCTGTACCCACTCTCTGATGCTGGAGCAACTGCTGAAGGATGCAGCCGCAGGCGCCCGGGGCTGTCTCGCTAACAAGGAGGTAAGATCAGCCCCCTGGCTGCTGATTGCAGGTGACACAGCCAGGGCTCAACTGCACTCTATCAGCAGCTCTCCCTGAGACCCTGATCCTTCAGGGGCCTCATTCCCTTCCCTGTTAATTGACACCCACAGCAACCTCTCCCCCTGTTACAAAACCCTGCTCTGCTGCTCCTGAGCTGCCCTGAGTGTGGTTCAGGCAGTGGGGTGTTCCAGGGGCCTCAGCCTCCCCAGCAATCCATGTTTTCCTGTACTGGTAACTCTCATCTCCAGTTCTCAGCCTACAAACTCATGCCCCACGGGCCCATTTTGTCAGCAGCCACCCCCCAGTTGAGCTTATGAAAATCAGCCTGGCTGCCAGGGATTTCCAGAACTGCTGTAATTATGGAACTAATCTTGGGCCTAATATGGGAATCATTTGTCAAGACTTTTGTTACTTCTGATCACTTAATATGGCCTTTTTAAATACTCTCCTGTGCTATTTTTTTTTCTCCCACTGTCATAAAGTGATAAATCAAATGTCCTGCACAGCCCATCCACACCATATCCCTGCTCTTGGCTTTTCAGTGAAACACTGAATTCCACCAGAGGGAGATCACATTGATATCCTTTAATTCTGCATGCTTGCATCTCCTCACATTTCATTATTTTGCCTATAAACAACTCTGTAGTTATGTGGAAGAAGTTGAATAGTTCCAAGTACTAGTTTTCCTCCAGTCTCCTGGAATTTCTTCAGGTTAAGAATAAGAATTCTTAATTAAGAATTAATTAAGGTTAAGAATAAGAATTCAGGTTAAGAATAAGAATTCTTAAGAATTCTTATTCTAAGTATAACAATTTCTTCAGGTTAAGATTAGAGTGCTGGAGATTTGTCCAGTTCTGGATTCAGGATCTGTCACCAAATGTTTTTCTGATGTAATAATTTCTTTTAATAATCTTTATGTCAAACTGATATATGACATCATCAGAAGTCTTAAAGATGCCTCATCCCCTCTTGCTCTAACAGTGTCCAGCAGTTTTTCCTGTGTTTTACCAGTTTCACTCCTTGGAGCTCCAGGAGGGCCTGCAGTGTTGCTGGGGTTTGTTCAAAGTGTTCCCAGACAGGAGTTTCCAAGGCTGTGATTTTTACTGTTAGGATTGCAGATTTATCCTGGAGTCCTGGAATGGTTTGGGTTGGAAGGAACCGTGCAGCCCATCCAGTGCCACCCCCTGCCACGGGCAGGGACACCTTCCACTGCCCCAGGTTGCTCCAAGCTCTGTCCAACCTTGAACACTTGAACACTTCCAGGGATCCAGGGGCAGCCACAGCTTCTCTGGGCAACCTGGAATCTGCAGGCATTGGAATTTGGCAGGGTTGCCCCTGGCACGCGGTGCCAGCCCCGCTCGGGAGCGTGGCCAGGCCCGGCAGTTCCGGGCTCGCTCAGCTCCTGCCAGCGCTGTCCCTTCTGCCCTCACCCACCCACCACTCACTGCTGTGGAGTAGCTCTTCTAAAAGTTTTGACAGGTAACTCTTTGTAAGCAGGTTTTCACTACAAATCCACACTGAAATCTTTTCTGACCCTGGGAGGAAGGTTTTGAGGGGCTGGACTCAAATCCATCCACAGGATGGTTCGAGCATAGTTAGGAATTCCTTGTCCAGCCCTGCCCTTAGGCTGGCCCTGCAGGGTGACACTGCTCAGGCCACCAGGTTGTCCTGCCTTTGCATCACAGGTGGGCTGGGCCATCCCTTCCTGAATTAGGACAGCTGGTACTGCCCTTGGACACAGCAGTATCTCCTGTGGGTTGTGGCTGAGACCGTGATCACCAGCCCAGGCTTTAACAAATTAAATAAATCCTCTTGTCAGTGGTGGAATGTGGCCAACAGCACCCAAAAATTTCACGGGCACTTGTCTTCCCATCCACTGTGTTTTGGAGTCTTCAGCTTCCACTTTAAATTTTTTTATCAACCTGTGACATACAGAGCAGCCATGTCTCTGTCTTGGGCTGGGGAGTAGCTTTGGGAGCACATTTTTTAATGAATTGGTATTGAACTGCTACTTTTTCTCACAGCAGATTCCTCAAAAGCCTGCAGAGGAGACGTAGGATCTTCAAGCAAATTCTGGCAGCTGGATCCCGATAGCAGGTGGTGGTCACAAACATGGATGGGTGTTGGGTGTAAAAGTCGAGTTTTTGGACCCTCTTGGTTGAGTTGAACCATTTAGGCTCGAGTGATAAACTCATAAATATTTGGGGGTTCTGTTTGTTTTTTAGATAAACTCATTTGACCACCATGAGTTGGAGTTTTCTGACCCGCCTGTTAGAGGAGATCCAGAACCACTCAACCTTTGTTGGCAAAATCTGGCTGACAGTGTTGATTGTGTTTCGGATTGTCCTTATTGCTGTGGGAGGAGAATCCATTTATTATGACGAACAAAGCAAGTTTGTGTGCAACACGGAGCAGCCTGGCTGCGAGAACGTCTGCTACGACTCCTTCGCCCCTCTCTCGCACGTCAGGTTCTGGGTGTTCCAGATCATTCTCGTGGCCACTCCCTCTGTGCTGTACTTAGGCTATGCCATCCATAAAATCGCCCGGATGGTGGAGCACAGCGAAGCCAGCAGGAGAGCCAGGAGGAGGAGCTTGCCCATCCGCTGGAAACAGCACCGGGGCCTGGAGGAAGCTGAGGGTGACCACGAGGAAGACCCAATGATGTACCCGGAGATCGAGGTGGAGAGCGCCCGGGAGAGTAAAGAGAAGCAGAGCCCTGCCAAAGCCAAGCACGACGGCCGGCGGCAGATCCGGGAGGACGGGCTCATGAGGATTTACGTCCTGCAGCTCCTGGCCAGGGCCCTGTTTGAGGTTGGCTTCCTGGTGGGGCAGTATTTCCTCTACGGCTTCCAGGTGAGCCCCGTGTTCGTGTGCAGCAGGAAGCCCTGCCCGCACAACGTCGATTGTTTCATTTCCAGGCCAACCGAAAAGACCATTTTCCTGCTGATAATGTACGGGGTGAGCTGCATGTGTCTGCTCCTGAACGTCTGGGAGATGCTGCACCTGGGCTTTGGCACCATCCGGGACACACTGAATGCCAAGAAGAAGGAGCTGGTTGACTCTGGGACCTTTAACTACCCCTTCACCTGGAACACACCATCGGCTCCCCCGGGCTACAACATCGCCCTGAAGCCGGAGCAGATGCAGTGCACGGAGCTGTCCAACGCCAAGATGGCCTACAAGCAGAACAAAGCCAACATAGCTCAGGAACAGCAGTATGGCAGCAACGAAGGGAACATTCCCAGCGACCTGGAGATCCTGCAGAGGGAAATCAAAGTGGCTCAGGACCGCCTGGACCTTGCCATCCAGGCTTACAACAACCAAAACAACCCCAGCAGTTCCAGAGGGAAGAAATCCAAAGCGGGCTCTAACAAAAGCAGCGCCAGTAGCAAGTCAGGAGATGGGAAGAACTCGGTCTGGATTTGATGTTGACTCAGTTGATATGCTGTGGTTTTTTTCCCCTAGTTTATCATAACCAGCAGTCCCATGAATAATGGCTTCCATTAAGGGAATATTTGACTCTGCTGATTTTCAGGGATACCGTTGGCTCGTGATTCAGCCCCAGAAAGGGTTTATACACTGACTCTAGGACTTTAGAACTTTATTCTTTTGTCTTCCAAGTCAGGAGACAAATAGGTATATTTAATTCATTCTCATTGAACGGTTTATGCTGTATGTACAGTATTATAGTACATTTATTATGCACAATTTTTTTTGTATTTGTACACTGGATCTGATGTTACACTTTTTATATCAACAAGGACAAAGCAATGGATAGCCATTAGCATTTTGTTAATTTTATTATTGTTGTCTGCAGTTATGTCATTGTTCTTCTTTGTTTTCCAAGTAAAACTTTTTATAAAACTTTTCTATGCTGCGTTTCCAAAGTGCCTTGAACATGCAAAAGTGGAGTCTCCGGGCAGCTCACGAGTGGGGAAGGATTTGGGAAACCTCTGTCAATGGTGCTTCTTTACTAAATTAATGTGCTGCTTGCAACCTGGAAGTGTCATCCTATAACCTCCTGTGTCCTACAGGCTTTTTCCTCTATGGAAAAAGACTTATAGGAAAAATATGTGTGTGTGTGTGTGTAGGGAGCAGGAGTGCCAATTGTGGGGCACAGAGGGCTCAGGGCTCCCCACACACCTTGTGCAACAGGAGGGAGGAGACACTTCAAATTCCTGCAAAACATCTGGAAAAAAACTGAATAGAAATGACTGGATTCAGTAAATCCACGTGTTTCTGTGAGAGTGATGGGAAGAGAAGTTTGTGAGGCCTCCTGTTGTGTAACAGCCTGTGCCCAAGGGCAGGCAGTGGTACCTTTCGGGGAGGATTCCTGTGCTTTCCAAACTAACGGGGTCAGATGGAGCCCTGGTAGCTCTGTGTGCCTGTGGAATCCCCTCCCTCTCCTGCAGCAGCACACACGAGCTGCCTGGGGAGTCTCAGCCTCCTCAGAATATCAATGATTCTGCCTTATTCCAGACCCCTCTTCCTTCCATTCTGGCCAAGTTTTGTTCAGACAGAGCAATATGTATAATTTAGCTTTCTGCTTGAGAGACCAGTCCGATCTGGCATTCTGTGGGTTTGGCATTAAACTTGAATTTACAATTAGCAGAAGGGGAGTGAGGGACTGATGCCTTTGGCTCTGTCTTTCTGGCAAGGAGCCGGCTCGGCTGGGAGAGACGATGATAAATGTCTCTGCTTTCTGCTGCTATTTATAAGGGATTCAGGACCTTGCTCTGCTCCTTTTCTTTTTTCAGGTTTCCATGCATTTTAATATCTTTTGGGGGCCTGTTTCAAGCAGGACTGTTCTCTTTCAAGGCTACCTCAGTCCCTCGTCAGAGCTAGGTCAGGAGCAGGATTCATAGAATCATCAAATCCCAGAATGTTTGGGGTGGGAAGGGGACCTAAAGAGCATCTAATTCCACCCCCTGCCATGGGCAAGGACCCCCTTCCACTATCCCAGGGTGCTCCAAGACGTGTCCAGCCTGGCTTTGGACACTTCCAGGGATGCAGGGGCAGCCACAGCTGCTCTGGGCAGCCTGGGAGGAGTGAGGGATGAAGAGTGAGGCTCTGTGGAGGACACAGATAAATCCCTGCCCTCTTCCTGTCCCTCAGAACATCCAGGGGCAGTCCCCACATTAAATCCATTCCAGGGAACATGAGCATGTCCTTGCTGTTCCCCTCTGCCAGAGCACCTCCTGTAAATGGGTGTTGTGCTGAGTTGTTTTGCTCTGTTTTCCCTCTGGGACACCAGGCAGGCCAGGCATGGGTCCAGACTATCCCTGAGCAACCTGGAGAGCCCCCGCTGTGCCCAGAGCCAGCACAGCCCCCGTGGGAGCCCCTCTGGAGCTGTGGGGACTCTGGGAAGGGAATTGCCCCCCTGGCCTTTGGCACTGACCCCTGGCTGCTCCAGGAGGAATGCCAGGGTGGTGTCTCCAAGGAAGTGAGAGTGACTCTGGACGTGTGTGGCAAGTGGATGTGGGCAGGGATGGCCCAGGAGCTGGGGCTGGCTGTGTGGTCCAGGGCAGCTCAGCAGTTGTGCTCCTCTAATTAAACTGGCCCGAAAAAAGTCACAGTGATGGGCAGAGTGAGCTGAGTGTGGCTGGGGAGCTGGGTGGAAACCATGTCTGAAAATATGGAGAGACATTGGAGCCTGGAGAGAGCCAGGGCAGGTGGCCACAGTGCACTCATCACCCCCAGCACTTCAGTTTCTCTGTTCAGTGTCCCAGAGGGGTGACATTTAGCCCCGTGTGGTGCTTTGGGAACAGCCTTTCCCCAGTGAGAGCAGGGAAAATCCTTCTCACTGCTCTCTTCCCAAACTGTAGCAAATTCCTATTAAGGACTTAAAGCAGGCTCCCACCTGTTGCTCCCTGGTTTTGTGTTATTTCCCAGTTAATGACCTGTGTGAAGCTGCTGCCTCAGGGCAGTCCTGTAAATGCAGTAAATCCCTGTTAACGAGCAGAGTGTCCACAATATTCCAATCCCAGTGCTGGATTCATTCTGAAAATCCCAAGTAATGGAGCTGTTTCTGTTGTTGCTTTTTATTTTCACTTTCATTGCATACAAAGTTGGGTTGAAGCTGAGTGTGTGTTGCTGGTCATGGGGTCTGTCCCAGCTCTGTTCTGGCTGTGGCTGGTTTTGGAATATCAGACTTTGTTTTTCCTTTTGAAGAAACAATAATTTGCTTTAAAATGCTCTTGCTTTGGCTTAATTTAGACCATTTCGAAATAAACATCCAGGAGAGACTTTGGGACAAAAAATGCTGGATGGAATTTGGATTTGTGGTGACATTCTCTGGGTTTGGAAAAAAAAATTATATTAAATCCAGTGGATTACTCCAGTCTGAGTGAGATGGCTTCTTTTTTCCAGCAATAGAATATGAGGGGGAGGGAGAGGGATATTTAACAATTTGTCTTAGAGCCACAATTTGGAATTTTTATAGATGTGACCTTGTTTAGCTCAATAAAGAGTCGGCTCAGAATTACCTGTGCAGGGACGAGAACAATGGCATTAGAAAAGGGAAACCCCACCGAGCTGGGAAGTCAGACCATGGAAAGGGTGGGAAAGAGGGAAATCTGCATTTCTGCATATGCATGAGCAGGCGGGGCCGTGCCCGGTGACCCGGGCAGGATTTGCTGCCCCAGTTGAGCACGGCCGGGGGTGGCTGTGCCTGTCACAGGGTGGCTCCGCTCTGTGTCCCTGCTGTCCCCTCGCTGCCAGCCTGACCTCGGGCTGCGGAAGGAGGCAGGGAGTGTTTGTCCTGCCTGCAGCTGGCAGGGAGCTGGGTTTGTTCCGGGGGCTTGGAACAAGGGCTGTTTGTCCGGAGGGAGGAAAGGGCCGCGGGGCTGCCCCGCTCCCGGGCTGCTGGGCAGGAGGGGTGGTGGCCACCCAGGCCAGCCCCAGCACCAACAACTTCTCTTTTCTGCACTGCCAGGGCACCCGAGCAGCCCACAGACTGCCCAGCCTGCTCAGGGAATGCCTTTGCCAGCTCCATGCCTGGGAAGGGCAGCACCAGCCTGAGCCAGGGTTCCAGTACAGGGGTAACTGGGGCCAGGGCTGCTGCTGGATCAGTGCAGGGACCACCAGGATCTGCTGCTCCCAGGCCCCCTGCAATCTTTACACACGTGGTTTTATCCCTGTGTGAGTCCCTGCAGGCAGCCACAGGCCCCAGCTCAGCCTTGCCCTGGTGGTTTTAGGCTCAGAAGCCTCTGCTGAGCAGCAAATTCACAGTGAGAAGGTCTGAAATTATTTTAACCACAGCTGAAAATGTGGGTGCAGCCCCAGTACTCTGCCCTGGTAAGACATTTGGGGGGCAGTGGTCTGGTAGAAGCCCATCCTGTGGTGGTTGTGTTTGATCCTGTGCTCGGGAGGAGGAGCAGAGGTCAAAGCTGGGATCACACACAGCCACTGCAGGCTCGGCTCAGCCGCCCCGGGCAGATGTGCAGAGCTGCTGGAGGTGCCCCTGGGTGTTTGTGTAGCCTCCAGCTGCTGCTCCAGGAGGGAGCAAAGCAGCTCCCAGGGGTCCCTGTCACATCTGCCAGCCCCGGGCGGATGCCTCGGGTGCCTGAGGAGCTCTCCCAGCACCACACGTCTAGACGTGATCCCAGAGGAGGCTTTGTGGTGCCTGCTGACAGCTCCACGTGCTTTCCTCTGCTGTGAAGTGAGGGTAAGGGGATTGCCAGTACAAGATCCCCTCTGCAGAGTGATTTTGCTTTTGGAGGCATAGATGGGTGTTAAATGTTGTTGATGTTAAGTGTTCCTACCTGTAGTTCAGCTACGCTTTTGTAGCAGCTTGTGTGGAAGTGTGTTACATTCCTGTAGCTTGATTTGTTAATAATTCAGGAATTCCTGGTCCCGGGAACACAATTTGCTGCTGTGAGGCTCCATCCAAAGGAGCTGTTCATTGAGGTGTGCTCAGTGAATCCCTGTGAATGGGGCACTGTGGAGCAGTTCCTGAAGGGCAGATCCGTTTGCATGACTTAAAGGATGTCCTGTTAATCCATAACTCGCTGTAATCCACCCTCCAAAGCAGCAGGGGAAGGAGCCTGGGGGCTTCTGCTCCCAGGGAAATTGTCATTCATTTTCTGCGTATCAGAGGAGGCTCCAAATACCAGTTCATCATTGCTGGGGAAATGACATTTTGTTTTCTGCAGCGTGACATTATCGCTGTTGTGTAAATTCCATGTTGATAGCCGGGCAAAATGCCTTGGAAGGAGGATTTAAAGACATCTGATCAGGGCTTTTTGGGGCTTGGGAGCCATTTCTGTGCAGGCCAGGTTTTGCTGTCCTCCTCCCTGTTATTTTTATTGCGCAGGATACAGGAGTGGAACCCCTGTGGCTGCTTCCACGTGGACCCTGGGAGGGTGACAGCGAGCCCTTCTCCTGTGCCTGAGCTGTGACTGTGGCTGCCCCGAGCCTGGATTCCCTCTGTGGGGTGAAGCATGGCTGAGCAGGAGCAGGAGCAGAACAGGGAACCCACTTTTCCCCTGGAGCCCCAGCAGAGGTGGGTGAGGCTCGGGGGTGAAGCACTCCTGGGAGCTTCAGGAGTGCTTTCCATGGCACTCAGGATCCCAGGCCCTGCTGATGGATGGGATTCCTTCAGCCAGCAAACAAGCACTGGTGTGCTTTAGCTCTACTGGAAAGTGTTGGGAAGCACCAGGGTGGCTCTTCAGCTCTTGTCTTGCCCTCATTTAAAGATGTACAATGACTGAAGGGAGTTGCTTCTTTTTTCCCCCCTGAAAAATTGATTTATTATCAATTTATCTTATAAAATTGATGTTCCTATTTATGAATGTTTGCCAGACTTTTCATAACATTTTTGATGAAATTGAAATCCCCTGAAAAACCGTGATCAACGAACTTTTATAAAAGCCTTTTCTGTACTGAAAACGGCTTTGGGAACACACCAGGGCCCTTGTGAGTGGCAGGGCAAGGGGCAATGGCTTCCCACTGCCAGGGGGCAGGGATGGATGGGGTACTGGGAAGGAATTCTTCCCTGGCAGGGTGGGCAGGCCCTGGCACAAGGTGCCCAGAGCAGCCCTGGAAGTGCCCTGGCAGTGCCCAAGGCCAGGCTGGACAGGGCTTGGAGCACCCTGGGACAGCGGAAGGTGTCTCTGGCCATGGCAGGGGTGGCACTGGATGGGCTTTAAAAAGGTCTTTTCAACACAAACCAGTCTGATTTTTATGGTTTTATATATCTGATATCTATATAATATACATAATATAATAATTTCCAGCTCTCCTGCAGGTGCTGCTGCCTCCAAGAGAGTTAATGGGAAGCTTGGGACCTTTCCAGTGCCAGGAAAAGTGGTGGTGACCAGAAGTGCTGCTGCTGCAGACAGGTAAGAACAGGTGTGAGTGAGGAAGTTGGGGCTGGGCAGGTCAGGGCAGCCTGGCAGTGCTGAGAACCTCCTGTGCTACAAACCCAGGTGCATTCTCTGTGTCTCAGAGAAAGTGAGTTTATGGAGTGGAATGCAGGGAGGGAGGTACAGAGAGGGGAGCAGAGGATGAGCCCAGTGTGGGGATGCTGAGCAGTGAATCCCCACCTGGTGCTGCCAGGAGCTCGTGGATGCTGCTGGGCAGGCTGGGAACACGGTGCTCTGCAGGATAAAACAACCACCTCACCCTAAAGTGTGGAGCTTTGTGGTGAGAGAGAGAGAGCAAGGGGGAGAGCCCTGGCTCTCCCAGAACCTGGGGTTGCCAAGGTGCCCCAAAGTCTCCTTTGGCAGTGGCTCCAAGAGGTCACACTGTCCCTGGGGCTTGTCCCCTGTGCACAGAGGAGGGGGACAGTCCATGGCTCGAGGGGATGAGCTCAGCAGGGTGTGATTTGAGGACTCAGTGGCACTCAGTGGGTGGGTGACACTGTCACCCACTGGCCTGGGTGACAAGGTCCAAGGTTGGGCTTGATGGTCTCAGAGGTCTTTTTCAACTTCAGTGATTCTGTGGTTCTGTGGAATGAAATCCTGGTTCAATTGTTGCCTCTGAAATCTGATTTCTTTTCCCCTCTTGCCTTCCCTTGCTGACCACCTGGATGCAGCAGCATGAGGCACTGCTGGGTTTTTAACAGAACAGTACATTAGGATGCTCTGCAGTGCTCAAATTTAGCCATTTTGGGTATTTTGCTATCCAGTGAAGGAGGGGGAGGATCCTTGTGAAGAAAGGAGACCACAGAGAAGATGCCATAGCCAGAGCAGGGTGAGGAGAGAGTTACATAAAATTCTCTGACCTGGAGGCTGTGACATCCCAGAGAGTAGAGCCAGGACCTTGGGAGACCTCAAACCTGATTTAACAAACTGCTTATTCTAGCTGCGAATTTAAATTCTCAAGGACTAGGAAGCAAAGCTCAGGAAATGGGAAAACAAACCCTCCCTTTGTCAGCTGCCAGTTTAACTCGGCAACCTCTGCTCCCTGGCCGCTCCTCCGGCCGGGCCGTGCGGGTGCCGCTGCCCCGCTGGGAGCCCGAGCTCGGCTGCCAGGGTGAACCCGGCATCCCGGGGCCCCCCGGGACCGCACGGAGCTGCGGTGACCTGGATTTGAACCGTGACAAACCGTGACAAAGCTCCCGCTCCCGTGTGAGCCATCAGCCCCGGCATTGGGGTCACGCCGGCTCCGCCCCGGCCGCGCAGGGGTTAAACCGAGCTGGGAGCTCGGCCCACGCCTGGAATGACACGGGCTGTGAGCTGGAAAAGACCTACAAGGGATGCGGGCAGCGCCTGGCAGCGGGAGATGGCTCCTTAAAGGGCATTGGAGATGCTGTTGCTCGGTCTGGCCAGGGAATTGGGTTTCCCCCGTTTTCCCCGGGAAATCTGCGCAGCCGAAGTTAAAGGACACCAAAGCCTTCAGTCCTGTTTCCGGGCAGCCAGCTGGTGAAAACCCTTCCTTCCCTTCCTTCCCTCCCTTCCCTGGTCATCTGGGCTCCAACAGGCACCGCCGTGACTGCGCTTTGACCCCTGAGCTCCCCATTGTCCCCGGCGCGGCTCCGTGGATTCCCGCTGGGATTCCGCCGGTGTCCCCGGTGCCGTGGGGCTGTTCCTGCCGCCTCCTCAGTCCCTGAGCTGCCCTCGGGGCTCAGCTCCTCTTTCCTCTTCTCTTTCCTGAACGCTCAGTGCTCCGGGAGGGGGGATGCTCCATCCCCAGTGCTCCCTCCCCCTGAGCTCCTCAAGCCTCTGAGAATCCCTTCAGGTGATTTGGGGCATGACCTGGGTCTGTTCTGTGGGCAGCCTTGGAAGCCCGAGTTTCTGCTGGTGTTTATTCTCTCTGTTGAGGGGTCCCCTCTGCTGGCAGAAATCGAGTCAGGGGTCAGCAAAAGGTTTCAGCTCAGGTATCTTCACCTAAAAATTGAGCAATCTGGGCTTTCCCCTGCAAATTCCTTGAACTCTGGGTGTGTTTCGCAGGATTTTCAGCACTTAAGGGGATAAGAGGATGGGGAGTGGTGCCTGTTGTGACAGGACGAGGGGTGATGGGTTTATATTGGAGGAGGATCGATTTAGATTAAATTTAAGCAAGAAGGTTTTTGTTACTGGGGTGGTAAGGCACAGCACAGCTTGTCCAGAGCAGCTGGGGCTGCCCCATCCCTGCAAGTGTCTGAGGCCAGACTGGGTGGAGCTCTGAGCAGCCTGGGCCGGTGGAAGGTGTTCCTGGAGTGAGATGGGTTTGATCTTAATCGTGAGTCTCTGGTCAGCCCGAATGGCTCAGCAGCACAACCAGCAGGGGAAGCCTGGGAGGTCACTGCGGTCACCACGACCTGTTGGGTTTGCCAGGCTGCCACAAGCCCTTGCTAAAGCTCCTGTGACCCTTCCTAATCCATCCCAGCCCAGCCTGCCTGGCTCCTCCTGGTGCACCCAGAGGTGGAGCCACCTCCACTGTGGGTGCGCTGTGCTTGGCAGAGCCTTGGCAGCTGGGTGCCGACTCTCTCCTTCCCCCTGGCTGTTTCTGGAGTGCCCTGTGCAGTGTCAGCTCCACGTAAGGCGTGTGGAGCCAAGAGCCTCTTTCCCCAAATGGCCTCTTCCCCATGCCTGGGTTTGTTTCTTGTTTCCTTCTGGAGCCTAAAAAGCAAAATTCCCATCGTGGGCGAGACAGAGCTGGGATCTGCTTCCACCTGAGGTGTGCAAATTCCTCCTGCTGAGCTTCTCCATGGTGACAAACACATCAATTTCCCTGAATTTTCCATGTATCAAATAAAGGCCTCAGCTTAGAGAGGCTGGGTGAAGATGCTCCATCACAGGGCACACTGTGCTGGGACTCTGGAGAGAGCCAGAGTGACCTCTCCTCTCCTCTCCTCTCCTCTCCTCTCCTGTTTTTCACCAGGATCACAGCTGGCACAGCTGGATGAAGCCCTGCTGTGTTCCAGGATCATTCCTGGAGCAGGAAGCACCTGGTACTCCAGGTGTGAGTGCTGTGGCCAAGGGGCAGCTCTGTGCCAGGCAGGTGCCAGCCCTGGGAGGGTTTCTCAGCTGCAATCCCATTGTCCTGCTCTGTGCTCAGAATTTCCTTTTATTTGCATGGCAAATCAGGCCACAGCTGTGAAACTCTTTTTGGGGTGCTCCTTCCCTCACCTGGGAGGTAACCCTGAGGATCCATGGATGTCCCCCACGGCTCACATTTCCCCATCACACTGCAGAGGTGCTTCCTGACCATCTGATGTGTCCTGTGCTCCTGAGGTGCCCCAAAGACCCCAGCTCTGTGATGGGGGGGCAGCCTGAGCCCCCTCAGCACCCCAGCCTGGCCCACCACACCTTCCTGGGGCCTTTTGTCCTCGTGCTCACCCCAAAAGCGGCGCCTGCCTCGTCAGATTAGAGTTGGGAAATCGCAGCCAGATGGTCAATCATGAGCTTCAACAACCAGAGGAGCAGGGATATTTTAGGTTCGAGGGTTTCCCATTATGCAATGGCACAGACACAGCGTGGGGGAGGCGTTGGGCTCTTCTTGCTTTGGGTTTCCTAATAATGAGGGATTTGCTTGGATTTTGTTTCTCAAGTTCAGGGTCTTGAGCAGGATTCTGATGAGGAGCAGCTGAAGGAGCTGGGAAGGGGCTCAGCCTGGAGAAAAGGAGGCTCTAGGGGGACCTTGTGGCTCTGCACAACTCCTGACAGGAGGGGACAGCCGGGGGGGTCGGGCTGTGCTCCAGGGAACAGGGACAGGACAAGAAGAAATTACCTCAAGTTGTCCCAGGGGAAGTTTAGGCTGGGTCTTGGGAAAATTTCTTCTTGGAAAGGTGGTCAGGCATTGGCACACCTTCCCAGGGCAGTGGTGGAGTCACTGTCCCTGGGGTGTTTAAAAACCTATGGATGTGGCACTTGGGGACAGGGGTCAGTGGTGGCCTTGGCAGTGCTGGGAATGGTTGAACTCAATGATCTGAGAGGGCTTTTCCAGCTAAACAATTCCCTGATTCTTTGATCTCAGCACGGGAACAGGAGCCTCTGGCTTCTCCATGGGCTGCTGTGGCTGACCCTTGGCAGGTGCAGTAAAAGAAGAGGGTGAGGAGTGGAGATCAGAGCTGAGCACGGGGACTGTCCCGGACAGAACCAGTGAACCAGGAGGAAGAAGGAGCTTGAGGACAGGCAGGAATGCTCTGTGCCTGGGGCAGCCCCGGGGGGAGCTGGAGAGGAAAGTTTGTGATGCAGAGAAAGGGCAGCCTGGAGTGTTGGGTGTCTCTGGGCACCAGACCTGCTGCCTCCTGCAGCTTTTGTGGCCCTGGGCAGTTGGCCAAGGACCATCTCCCTTCTGCCAGGCACATCCAACACGTTGTGGTGTTCTTGTGTCCCAGCTCCTGGAAGAGGAATCCTGCCCTGATCAAGAGCTGTGGGTGTTGTGTGACCCTGCAGGGCAGCAGGCTCAGCTGGGCCCACTTGAATTCTTGTTTTTTGCCCTCCTGACCCTGAAGATTTTGAATAACTCAAGATTCAGAAGCAGCCAGTGCATCTGGAATGTTTCTGACTCACTCATCGCGCTGGTATCTCGACACCAGCCCAAAATAACTCCGTGCTGTGGCACAGCTCTGCCGTGGATGGAGCAAAACTGCACCAAAACCTGCAGCCACCCCAGGGGGGAACTGCCCCTTTTGCTGCCAGCCTTGGCCTGGCCAGGAGGACACAGGGGTCAGCAGGTCCTGGTGCAGACCCCCCCTCACCCCCTGGTCACTGCCACAGCCAAAGGAGCCACGACCTCTTCCTCACCCCTCACCCTGTCCTGCCACGGGGGCAGAGCAAGAGGCTGATGGTGACGGCTTTAATGAGGTGGGCTGGAGCCAGAGACACCACCCGGGGCTGGGTGTCCCCCCGAGGGAGCAGCACCCCCAGGGGCTCAGGCACCCCCAGCACCCCAAGGGGCTCAGGCACCCCCAGCACCCCCAGGGGCTCAGGCACCCCCAGCACCCCCGGGGGCTCAGGCACCCCCAGCACCCCCGGGGGCTCAGGCACCTCCAGCAGCCCCGGGGGCTCAGGCACCCCCAGCACCCCGAGGGGCTCAGGCACCCCCAGCACCCCCAGGGGCTCAGGCACCCCCAGCACCCCCAGGGGCTCAGGCACCCCCAGCACCCTGAGGGGCTCAGGCACCTCCAGCAGCCTGGGCTGGAGCTCAGCTCATCCCCGCCGGGAGCTGGGACCGGGCATTCTCCTGCCATCACCTCCAGGGCTGCGCAGGGAGGGGACACTGCCAGCCCCCCTCTGGGGGCTCTGGGGGAGGTGGCGCAGCAGGAATTGTCCTGAATGCTGCCCCTCGTCCCCGGCGGACAGAGAAGCGCTCCCCCAGGGGGGTGACCCTGGTGTGGTGACCCCTGACCAGCGCAGGACCCCGAGCAGGGATGTGCTACCCCCGGCCGGGGCTGGCACGGCGGGGACACGCGTGGCCCTGCAGCGTCCTGGGGAGCTCGGAGCGGCTCCTGCGCGTCCGTGGGCCGTGCTGGGAGAGCCCTCTCCTGGTCGGTGTGCGAGGAGAGCGGCTGTGCCCGCGCTGCCCAGCTGAGCACCCCGGGCTGGTGCCGTGCTCCGTCCTCGTGGGTCCCTCTGCGAGCTGGGGACATGTCCCCAGTCCCCTGCTGCCAGGACCTGCAGGGTGCTTGCTCAGCTGAGGGTGCTGTCCCTGGGGTGGAGCCGTGTCCCCGTGCTGGGACAGGGATGGAGCCGAGTCCCCGTGCTGGGAGAAGGANTGTGCCCGTCCCCGGGCCGGGCCGGGCCCGTGGGAGCAGCGGGGGCCGGGGGGGGCTTTGCTCTCTTGGCTCTGGAAGCACCGGGTGCCCCCCGCCCCCGCCGCGGGCTCTCCCGCCCTGACAGCGTTAAAATCATTAAGAAAAATCCCAGTATTTATATATATATATATGTATATTAATGTCCCCAAACCCAGTGACAACGGTGGCTTCTTGCTCTGAACCGGGGGTGTCCCCTCGCTGCAGGGAGCACCCCGGCACTGTGGCTGTGGCAGCTGTGGGGACACTGTGGTGACAGTGATAGAGGTGGGGGCTGATCCCAGACCCCCGATGCCCACGGTGGTCCCAGGTCCCCACGTGTCCCAGCCCAGAGCTGAGATGTCACACAAGAAGCCACCACCGGATCCCAGCCAGGGGCTGTCCAGCCACCCCCGTCCTGCTGTCACCTCCCACCCTGTCCCCTGGGGTGCCACCACAGCCACAGCACCCGTGGGTGTCCAGTGGGGCTGTCACACCTGGCTGGGTGCCACCACAGTCCGACCATGGCTGGGCTTGGGGACACCCTCGGTCACTCTCTGTCTCCATGGCAAAGGGACCCGGTGGTGGGCAGGGACACTGGGCAAGGAGGGGACACAGAGGGGACACCCCCACACTGCCGTGGACAGTGGGTCTCACCCGTGCTGGGTGTCCCCAGGAGTGTCCCCACACACACAAACACACACCACGTTGTGTCACCAGGGATGTCCCCTCCATGCTGAGTGTCACCAGTGGTTAAAGGGACCAGTGTGGCCCCCGGTGCTCCGAGTGCTGTGCTTTGGGTGACTCTGCAGAGCCACCCCATGCAGGGTGACATGTGCCACGTGCCACAGGGAGAGGGTGATGCCGCCGCCCCCCGACCTGCCATGGGGGTGGGGGACAGCCAGTCTGGGGGCAGCGGGTGCCACAAGCCTGCCCTGGGGCCGGGGTGACAAGTGCCACCCAGCAAGCTGCCCTGTGTCCCCAGCCCAGGGCTCACCCTGCAACCCTGCCCCCACAACCCCAGTGTCACCAGTTTGGGGTTCACCTGCCTGAGCTGGGGAAGTGGGGGAAGCCTTGAGGGAGAGCTGTCACCCATGGGTGCCTGTCCCTCCACTGGGGACTTCAGGGTCCCATGGCTTGGGAGACTGGGGGAGAATTGGAGGGGACAAACCCCACACGGGGCTGCTGAGCTGCTTTGGGGGGTGGGGAGGCACATCTGGGGCTGCAGGACCTGGCCCCCGTGGGACCCAGCCCGGGCACCGGGCAGGGGGGACAAAACTCCGTGCCCTGAACTGGGGAAGGGCACTGGCCTNGTGCTGGGACAGGGATGGAACCGTGTCCCCGTGCTGGGAGTGTCCCCGTGCAGGGACAGATGGAGCCGTGTCCCCGTGCTGGGAGTGTCCCCGTGTTGGGACAGATGGAGCCGTGTCCTTGCACAGGCACTGAGCCTCTCTGGGATGGGACCAGGAGCAGCCACGTGTCCCCAGTCAGGGACAGGGTCCCCAGCCAGGCAAAAGCTGAGAGGGAGGGAGCTGGGTGACACTCACCGCGTGCCATCATCTCCGTGCTGGAGCCATACCGGGTGTGGCTCCTGACTCAGCACGGCAGTCGTGGGGGACGGGCCGGGGTGGAATGTGGGACACGGGGGACATCAGTGGGATGAGCTGGAGGGATCCAAGGACCGGAGCATCCTCACAGATGAAAGCCGGGGACCCTCCCGCCCCTCTGGCCCCGTCCCCCTCTCCCCACGCGGCTGAGAAGCGGAGCCCCACCGTTTTCCAAATCTTTATTGTAAATAAATTCTGCGACATTGCAGGAGGCGGCCGAGGCCGGAGCCGGGGCCGAACCGGGAGCGGCGGCTCCGGCGGCGGCTCCAGCACGNCCCTGTCCCCTGGGGTGCCACCACAGCCACAGCACCCGTGGGTGTCCAGTGGGGCTGTCACACCTGGCTGGGTGCCACCACAGTCCGACCATGGCTGGGCTTGGGGACACCCTCGGTCACTCTCTGTCTCCATGGCAAAGGGACCCGGTGGTGGGCAGGGACACTGGGCAAGGAGGGGACACAGAGGGGACACCCCCACACTGCCGTGGACAGTGGGTCTCACCCGTGCTGGGTGTCCCCAGGAGTGTCCCCACACACACAAACACACACCACGTTGTGTCACCAGGGATGTCCCCTCCATGCTGAGTGTCACCAGTGGTTAAAGGGACCAGTGTGGCCCCCGGTGCTCCGAGTGCTGTGCTTTGGGTGACTCTGCAGAGCCACCCCATGCAGGGTGACATGTGCCACGTGCCACAGGGAGAGGGTGATGCCGCCGCCCCCCGACCTGCCATGGGGGTGGGGGACAGCCAGTCTGGGGGCAGCGGGTGCCACAAGCCTGCCCTGGGGCCGGGGTGACAAGTGCCACCCAGCAAGCTGCCCTGTGTCCCCAGCCCAGGGCTCACCCTGCAACCCTGCCCCCACAACCCCAGTGTCACCAGTTTGGGGTTCACCTGCCTGAGCTGGGGAAGTGGGGGAAGCCTTGAGGGAGAGCTGTCACCCATGGGTGCCTGTCCCTCCACTGGGGACTTCAGGGTCCCATGGCTTGGGAGACTGGGGGAGAATTGGAGGGGACAAACCCCACACGGGGCTGCTGAGCTGCTTTGGGGGGTGGGGAGGCACATCTGGGGCTGCAGGACCTGGCCCCCGTGGGACCCAGCCCGGGCACCGGGCAGGGGGGACAAAACTCCGTGCCCTGAACTGGGGAAGGGCACTGGCCTGGTACTGGATGTTACTGGCCTGGTACTGGGTGTTACTGGCCTCGTGCTGGGGACACTGGCCTCATCCTGGGGACACTGGCCTCATCCTGGGGACACTGGCCTCGTCCTGGGGACACTGGCCTGCCTTTTGGGGTCCCAGGGCCCCGGCTGGAAGGTGCTGCTGGAGGGCAGGGGGGTGTGGGCCGGGGCTCCCGCTGGCCCCGCAGGTACATTCATTCCTCCAGTGCCGCCTGCCGGGGGTCCCGGGGGTCCCGGGGGTCCCGGTACATTCGTGGCGGTGCCGGGGGGGGCCGGGGGGCGGTCCCGGGTGCCCCCCCCCCGCTCTCCTCCTCGGCCGGACCCTCGGCAGCGCCGCCCCATTTAATTGCTGTTAATGAGGCGCTGGGGGGGTGGGGCAGAGCGGCCCCGCTCAGGCCCCCCCGGACCTGCAACACAGAAGTGGGGTGCGTTTAGTGGGGGGCTGTGACAGGGGGGTGACACATGGGGGGACACTGAGCTGAAATGAGCCAGCACCGGGGGAGGGGCTGCTGCCAGGCCCCCCCAGCCGCTGCTGCCCTTCAGCCGTGGGGGCACAGAGATGGAGACAGCACGGCCGGACACACAGCACACGGACAGACGGCCCCGGGGGCTCCCACGCCGTCAGGCTGCCGGACGGTGACGGTGACAGGGACGGTGACGAGACGATGGGGGGGACACGGTTACACTCCCTGCTGCGCCGGGTCGTACCTTCCTCGGCGGATGTTCCTTGGGGGGGTGGCAGGGGGAGAGGAGAGGAGCGTTAGTGCCACCCCCGTGTCCCCGCTGTCCCCCCTGGTGCGTGCCCCCACCCCGGTGTCCCTGGTCCCACAGGCAGCAGCAGTGTCCCAGTGCCAGGCAGGAGCACACACGGGGGCCCCGCCCCAGCACCCCATGCTTGGGGACAGACACGGCCACGGGGTCTGGGTGACAGTGACACCCCAATGGCACATGCAGGCAGGGCAGGCAGGGCCGGGGGGCAGGCAGGGGCTGGGACAAGGGACCAGGCAGGGCCAGGGGACCAGGCAGGGCCAAGGGGACCAGAGGCCACACGGCGGGGACGCCCAGCCGGGGGGACTGGCAGTGCCCCGGCAGGGCAGGGCCTGGCCCTGGCGCGGTGACGCTGTGCAGAGGGGACGTGGCCGGTGACAGCAGCAGAGGGGACGAGCCATGCGGTGGCTGCTTACTTAAATCCCCAGCCTGTCCCCCCTAGGACGATGGCAGCCACCAGCACGGCCCCCGCGATGGAGCCGATAATGATATTGGTGCCACTGGGACCTGTGACAGACGGGACACGGAGGAGGGGACAGGGTCACACGTCAGTGGGAAGGGGACATGGGGACATGGGGACATAGCCCCAGGGATGCCCCAGGGCCATGAGGAGTGGGGAAGGGGACAAACCCAGCCATAGGGAACATGTCAGTGGGGAGGGGACAGGGGGACACCAGGACACAGCCCCAGGGCAGTCCCAGGGCTGTGGGGACTCGGGAGGGAGGCAAACCCAGCACAGGGACCCACCTCAGTGGGGACGGGATGCAGGGACATGGGGACACAGCCCGAGGCATGACCCAGAGCTGTGGGGACCTGGGAGGGGGGCAAACCCAGCCATGCCCAGCTGAGCTGCGGCACCAGGGTGGGGGGACACTCTGGCGTGGCTGGGGACGAAGCGGGACGGCCCAGGCTGTGTGGCCTGGGGACAGCAGGGAGCTTTGTCCCCGCGGGCACACGGACCCTTGTATCGCTCCGTCTCCCCCGTCGGTTTCGGCTCCGGGATGGGGTCGTAGACGCTGCAGTCCTTCCCCGTCCACTCCGCCCGGCAGATGCACTTCCCCTCGTTGCTGCAAACCTGTGAGAGGACGGCGTCACCCCCCGCCACCGTGACACTCCCCGGTGTCCCCCTGTCCCCGGCGCGCCCCTCACCCCGTGGTCGAAGCAGATCTTCCCGTCCCAGCTGCCGGGGCAGGAGCTGAAGTTAAAGGCGGTGGCTGGAAGGCATTTGCGGTCGAGACAGAGCATTCCGGGCCCGCAGGGCGTCCCGTCCTCCACGTAGCTCAGGTCCGAGCCATCCACCAGCTGCACGTGGCCGCCCCTGTGCCAGGACAGCCGCAGGGTGACACCGGCACCGCTGGGAGCCGGAGCCGTGCCGGTGCCCGCGGTGGCAGTGCCCGCCGTGGCAGTATCTATAGTGGCACTACCCGCGGTGGCAGTACCCGCGGTGGCAGTATCTATAGTGGCACTACCCGCGGTGGCAGTGCCCGCGGTGGCACTACCCGCGGTGGCAGTACCTGCAGTGGCAGTACCCGCGGTGGCACTACCTGCGGTGGCAGTACCTGCAGTGGCAGTACCCGCGGTGGCACTACCTGCGGTGGCAGTACCTGCAGTGGCAGTACCCGCGGTGGCACTACCCGCGGTGGCACTACCTGCAGTGGCACTACCCGCGGTGGCGCTACCCGCGGTGGCAGTATCTATAGTGGCAGTACCCGCGGTGGCACTACCCGCGGTGGCAGTACCTGCGGTGGCAGTGACTGCAGTGGCACTACCTGCAGTGGCACTACCTGCAGTGGCACTATCCGCGGTGGCAGTACCCGCGGTGGCGCTACCCGCGGTGGCAGTATCTATAGTGGCACTACCCGCGGTGGCAGTATCTATAGTGGCAGTACCCGCGGTGGCACTACCCGCGGTGGCAGTATCTATAGTGGCAGTGCCCGCGGTGGCACTACCTGCCATGGCAGTACCTGCAGTCCACGTAGCGGTTCTGGTGGTAGAAGGTGGTGGTGGCGATCTCCCCGCTGAGCTCCCCCAGCCGCGGCGAGCCCGAGATGTTGGCGCAGAGGAGGAAGCCGCAGAGGACGTCCCTTCAAGGCAGCGGTGGTGTCACCAGGGCGGCAGGTGGCACCGGGAGGGGCCGCGGGGACAGCGGTCACTCACTGCTTGTTGCACTGCAGCCAGCCCAGGCCCTCGCGCCCGCAGTTCCCCCGCTCCGTCCCCTCCACGTTCAGCTTCTCGTAGCAGAAGCGCTCGGCCGAGCCTGGCAGAGAGCGAGTGTCCCCTGCTCGTCCCCCCCTGCGCCCCCCCCCGCCCCAGGCCAACACTCACTGCGGCCCCACAGCGCGTTGCACTGACGGTCCCGAGTTTTGCAGCGCCCGCCGTAGCATCGTCCCTGCGGGGAGGGGACAGGGGTCAGGCCTGGGGGGGATCAGGGGCTGCAGAGGGGTCAGGAGTCCTGGAGGAGGTTCAGGGGACAGGAGAGCAGTCAGGGGACTGGGGAGGGGTGACGAGGCTGGAGAGGGGCTCACGCACGTGCCCTGCAGGGCGGTGCTGCAGGGACAATGAGCCCCCCACACACATCCCCCCGTACCTGGTCCCAGGAGCACTGCCCCGGCTCATGTGCTGCAGGGATCAGAAGCCACGTGTGTGCACAGCCAGGGGACAGCAGAACCCCCAAAACCCACACCCAGGGGCTCAGGGCCCCCAAAACCCCACACCCAGGGGCTCAGGGCCCCCAAAACCCCCAAACCCACACCCAGGTGTGTGTGCATGGCTCAGCTGTGGCTGTGATTGCTGACAAAAAAGTCACAAACTGGTTTGGGTTGGAAGGGACCTTAAAGCTCATCAAGTTCCATCCCCTGCCATGGGCAGGGACAGCTCCCACCAGGCCAGGCTGCTCCAGGCCCTGTCCAGCGGGGTCTTGGACAGTCCCAAATGCACTTTTAACATGCACAAGCCCTGACACTGGAGCCTGTGGGGATGTGCTCAGGCTGGGCTGAACTCACCTGCTCGTTCTCACAGAAGTATCCATCCAGCTTGTGGAGGTTGGGGGGACACTGTGGGGACATGGAGAAGAGGTTGGGTGGTGGCACAAGGCCCCACAATGTGTCCCACCGTGTCCCCTGGCCCCGCTCACCTGGCTGGAGTCCCCGGTGCAGGTCTCGGGGATGTCACACTCGTTCACAGCCTCCCGGCAGGACACTCCACGTGGCTCGTACTGCCCGGGGCACGAACCCAACTCAGCGGGAACGGGACAGGATCCCGGTGGATCCATATCCGGACCCCGCCCCCCCCGAGCCCGCTGGATGCTCCCAGCCCCGCACCTTGCAGCCCTTGCAGCAGAGCCCATCGCTGCACATGGCGTCGTGGGTCAGGGTGCATTTCTTGCAGCAGTTTCCCCCACTCCTCGCACACTCCTGCCAGGACAGCAGCCGGAATCAGCCCCTGGCAGCCCTGCAGCCCCCCAGGCCGGGGGGAGCAGCCCCTGACCCTGCTCACCGCCAGCGAGCCGCAGTCGCACTCCTCGCCCGCCTCCACGAAGCCATTGCCGCACTCCGGGGGGTCCAGGAGCTGCAGGGACCGAGGGGGGACGGGACACACACACAGGGGAGCTGCTGGGGACCCCGAGCCAGCCGCTGCCATGAGCCCCCGAAAAGGGCATCACATGCCCGGGGAATGGCCGCACCCCCAAACCGCTCCCAGGCACGAGGTCCCCCCGACTCTGGGAGCTCAGCAGCAGCCCCTGGGCTGTGGCAGGGGCTGGGGACACCGCGAGGGGACCCGGGAGCCACCCCCAGAGCATCGCTCCCCACTGTGACCCCCAGAGGGGCCGGGGGGGCCGTTACCTTCAGGGGTTTGTTGAAGAGGCAGCTGCCGCCGCCGTCCTGCAGGAACTGGTTGTACTCATCGATGCTGCAGCGGGAGAACTTCCGTGGGAGGTAGTACCTGTGGGGTGGGGGTCACTGTCACACCGCCACACCCTGCCCGGGGGCACTGCCGGACACACGAACCCGGGCAGGACCTCGGCGATGTCCCCGCCGGCAGCGGTGACGCGAGGCGTGGCAGGGGATGTGGCAGTGCCACCCCGAGCGGGCACCCACCCTGTGTCCTCCATGATACAGCCCAGCCACGAGTCCGGACAGCGGCAGTCCCCTGCGAGGAGAGGAGAGGGCTGCGGCTGCAGAGTGCCCCGCCGCCAGCCTGGTGGCACCGCGGCGTGTCCCCACGGTCCCCACGGCCCCGCGGGAGGTGCCTACCTGCGGCCGTGCGGTGCTTGTTCCACATCATGCCCACGTTCTGCCCCAGTGTCTGTGCCAGTGTCACCGCCATGGCCGCCACGTTGCCGTACTGCGCGGGAGGGACGCGGTGTCACCGCGGGGACCCCCGTCCCTGTCCCCAGCCCTCCTCGCGGGGGTCGCGCCGCACCCACCTCGTTGACGCCGCCGGCGCGGGCAGGGGAGCAGATGCCCCCGACAAAGGCGGTGCCGCTGCGGCTGCTCTGAAACGTCCGACCCCTGCGAGGAAGAGGATGGTGGGGACGGGGGACGCTGTCCCCGGCCCCGGGAGGGACACGTGGCCACAGCGCTCACGAGAAGAGGTGGACGGTGTCACTGTGCTCTGCCAGCCCCTCGCGCCGGTACTTCACGAACTCGTTCAGGGTCTCCAGGGAGTCTTGCCCCATCCGGATCCTGTCCTCGGCCGCCCACGTCTCCATGGCCACCAGCACGATGCGAGTGTTGAGCTGCTCCTTGTAGATCTGTGGGGACAAAGGGACGGTGCTGGGGACGCGACCCCTCCCAGGGACAAACCCAGCAGCTCCTGGGGATAAAGCCCTGCGGACAACTTCAGGAGCTGGGCACACACATCCGACATCACGGACAATTCCCCAGGGACAAAGGACCGCTGGGACAAACCCACCAGGTGCCAAAGGAAAAAAACAAGAGTGGGAAAAACTCCCTGGGGCCAAACTCTCAAGGGATCAACCCAGCAGGTGCTGAGGACCAAACCCCGGGGTAAACCACCAGGAACTAGGGACAAAGTCCCTGGGAACAAATCCACCAGCTGCTGGGAACAGTCCCCTCAAGGATAATCCCCCCAGGGACAAACCCGCCAGGATGGGGGATAAACCCAGGAAGAAGCCCACAGGGGATAAATCCCTTGGGAATGAAGGGTAATGAAGCCCCCCAGGGACAAACCCACCAGGATGGGGGATACACCCTCTCTCCAGGAATAAACCCCTTGGGAATGAAGGGTAATGAAGTCCCCCAGGGACAAACCCACCAGGATGGGGGATACACCCTCTCTCCAGGAATAAACCCCTTGGGAATGAAGGGTAATGAAGCCCCCAAGGGACAAAGCCATCAGATGCCGGGGATCATCCTCCCAGGGACAACTCCCCCAGGGACAAATTCCTTCCAGGGACCCCCCCTCACCATGTCAGCCAGGTTGACCACGGACTTGGCGAAGTTGCTGGTGAGAACTACGGACTTGCGGAGCTGCAGGAACTGGGGACACACCAGGGCCAGGTGGGATTGCGGGGGCCAGATCGACCCCTCACGGCCCCCGCCAGCCCCGGGAACCCCCCCGCTCACCAGCTGATGGTCGTTCACCACGGCCAGCTCGATGTACTTGGTCTCGCTGTGCACCGTGTGCTGGGCTCGGCGGACCTGCAGGGGGAACCCGCGGCTGGGCTGGCACCGGCTCCCGGACGGAGCTCCCGAACCCTCCAGGGATGTTTGGGGTACAGGGAGCGGGCACAGCCACCGGGTGGTTGGGATGCATCCCCACCAGTGTTCCAGTGGGTGCCCTGGACACCCCTGAGCCCAGGCAGGAACAGCACTCTGCAAACAGCCATGGAGGAGCCTGGCTGCACCCGCAGCCAACGGGCAGAAATCAACCAGGGTCCAGCACACTTGTCCCCTGTCCGTGTCCTCTGTCCCCCGCGTACCCCGTTGTCCCCACTGACCTGCCGCCGCCGCCGCAGCTTTGGAATCCCACCCGGGACACGCTGGCTCAGCGCAGGGAAGAGGCAGCCTGGAGGGAAGGGACAGAGCTGGTGTGACACCAGGACACAGGGCCACCGAGGTGGCCGCCGCAAATCCCCAGGAACAGCTTTGTGAGAAGGCTCACCCAGTCGGGGGCAGCTGGGGATGCGCTGCACGATGTGTGGTCGAAGACCCTGCCACGGGGAGAGGTGTGTCACGGCCACGCGTGGGAGAGGAGTACTACCACGTCCCCGTGTCCCCACGGCTGTCCCCACGGCTGTCCCCAAGCCACAGGCAGACCCATAAAGCCGCCTTGGGTACTCGGGCAGGCACCCGGCGGTGCCACCGCTCACCTGCCCGCGCTCGGCGCCCGCCTGCGGCTCGATCAGGTACGTGGCTCGGCCGTCCGAGAAGACCCCGCTGCAAACAGAGGGGGCATGTCGGGGTGCAGAGGGGTGCAGCCCCCCGGCCCCCCTGCGGGCAGTGGGGACACTCACCGCAGGCCCTGGCAGCTGGAGAGAGCGGCGAAGGAGCGGGGCTGCCCGCGGATCCGGCCCTGGTAGTAGCAGTGCTCCCCCGCGCCCTGCGGAGCGGGGACGGGCGCTGAGCCTCGGGTCCCGCCCTGCCCCGCACCCCCAGGGCCGCACCAGGCTCGGGGCTCTGGGGTTCACTGCCAGGCACCCTCAGGGTGTGCGTGGTGCCCGCAGCACCCAGGATCCCCCGCTCGAGGAGATCCCAGCACCATGGCAGCACCCCGCCAGGCAGGGGCTGGGCACCCAGGGGCACCCAGGGGCGGATGGGGGGATAATGAGCTGCTGGGGACCATTCTTGGGCTTTTGTGGGATTTATGAACTGGCCACCACAACCCCTGCACTGGCACAGCATGGCACAGCACGGTTGGACACAGCATGGTGCAGTTTGGCACAGTATGGCACAGCGTGGTTTGGCACATTGTGGTTTGGCACATTGTGGTTTGGCACAGCGTGGTTTGGCACAGCGTGGCACACATCTTACCGTGCTGTGGCTGGCGTTGCTGCCCGAGCCGACGTGCCGCTCCACGTAGTGGGAGGCGAGGAGGTGGCTGCCGGGAGCAGGTGGGGGGTAAGAGGCCGTGGGGTGGGGAGGAAGAGGAGGAAGAGGGAGACGACAGCAGCGATCCACGTGCAGGGCACCACCCCGGAGTGGGAGACCACCCACCATCCATATACAAGGTACCACCCCAGCACGGGACCCCCCCCCCAGTTTGGGAGGGCGCTGGCGTCCCATGGGTCCCTGTCCCCTGTGCTCCACCCCCGGCTGAGCCCGCACTGCTGGGATGGCTCTGCACAGCTCCCCCCTTCCCGGGCACCCCCAGCTCCTCCCCTCCGCCCGGGGGACAGCAGCGGCCCCGTGCTGGTTCCCCTGCAAGGACCCCCGGGTCACTCACTGGTTCAGCCGGAGGTCGAGGGTGAAGGCTGAGCCGAAGGCACGCACCATGAAGCTCACCTGTGCCAGGTGCAGCCCCTGCAGGGGGCAGAGCCAGAGCAGTCAGCCCCCCAAGATATTCATAACTAAAATAATCATTAAAACCCCAACCCAAATACGCAGCCTGTGAAGATGCCCTTTTTTTTTTTTTTTTTTTTTAACCAAAAAATTAACAAAAAAAAAAAACGGGGTTTTTTGGTTT
>VYZP01073354.1:0-11599 GCA_013400635.1 Hypocryptadius cinnamomeus | reverse complement strand
CCCGGACGGTACCGGAGCTGCCGGTGCCATCACCAACAGGAATGGTACCGGAGCCCCGGGCCGGCGCTGGGCACCCCGCAGCAGCAGGGACGGGAGCGGAGCCGCCAGTGCCAGACCCCTCACAGCCAGACCAGACTGTGTCCCCCCACAGCCACCGGGACAGGGAGACCAGGACAGGAACACCAGGACGAGAACTCCCCAGTCAATACTGGAACCTCAGGACAGAATCAACCCCCCCCTCAGCCACTGCTGCCCCTGCAGCCAGTGCAGGACCCCACACCAGTACCAGCCCCGCCAGCCAGTCCCAAACCCTCCCAACACCAGTACAGGCTCCCCAGCCAGTACAGGGCCTCCAGCTGGGATTGGAGGCCCCCAGCCTGCACCATGCCCTCATCAGCTGGTACCAAGTCCCTGACTTGTCCCCAGTCCCCAGCTGGTCCCCAGCCAAGTCCCAGAGCCCCTGGAGATTGGCCTGGTGCTTCCAACCAGGACCCACACCATTATCAGAGCCCCCCAGCTAGGACTGAAGCTCAAGAGAAGCCTCTGAAGCCTCATGTGTCCCAAGTCCCTGCTCCCACTTCAAGCCTTCCCTTTGAGCCTGGAGTGAAGGAGGGAGTGTTGTCCTCCACTCCAGGACTGAACATCTCCAAGGACAGACAGACCCCACTCCTCTGGGTGCCTGGCCCAGGGCTGTCCCACCCTCCTGGGCCCTGAGCCTTTCCTTTTCCCAACCTGCACCTGGAAGCAGCTTGACATCTGGCACCACAGAAGGGTTGGCTCCATTCTGCTTGGAACTGCCCTTCAAGAAGCCACAGGCTGCTCTAAACATTCCAGAACATCCTCTTGGCCAGCCCAGACCATCCCTGACCTCCATCCCTCAGCCCCATGCCCAGGAGAGGTGAACAGGCTCCTACCAGCTGCTCTCCAGGTTCTCCACACCCATCCTTGCTGGGCACCACCCCTGCACTGGGTACAACAGCTTCCCAGTGCCTGCTGGCCACACTCCTCTGGCAAACCACAGATGGGGAGATGTTCTGGGGTTGGACAAACGGCTGTGCCCCTTTCATCATGGTGCCCATTGCCCACAGACCCCTTCCAACAAAACTTCCTCCACCCAACCCCTACTGCTCTGCTCCTGCCCACAGCCACATTCCACCCACAGTAAGGCAGAGCAGAATCTCATCCCTCCGTTTTATTTCAAAGTTCAAAAGTTTGTAAAAAAACCCCAAACAAGTTAAAACCACCTGAAAATACTCAAAGACAACCCCTAGACCACATGACCACAAATCTCATCCCCATGACCCCCCTTTCCTAAGTCTTTGCAGCTCTGGGGACCACATGAGAGGAGGAACAGGCTCTGCTCTCCCTCTGGAAGGGTAAAGAGCACAATGCCATTGAAGAGAGACTTCCAGAGGCAACACCGTGTCAGTGGTGAGCCCTGTCAGGAATTAGAGGAAGCTGCTGGCTCTAAATGTGCCAGCAGAGAGGAGGGAAGATCACAGCCAAGGACAGGGAAGCCACTGCATCCCCATCAATTCCCACTGGGAGAGCTGCCCAGGCTGCCAGTGCTGTCCTCACTCTTGGATGTGCCTCCTGGTCCTGGCATGGAGGGTGCCTTGGTAAATCCCATCCCAGCCCCTCCTCAGCTCCCACAGAGGGTCCAGAGAGCAGTCTGCAGGTGATTTCAGCTGCCAAACAATGTCCCAAGTAGGGGGAAAGAGGCTCCTCTGGTCTCTGTGCAGCAGTTCCTGCAGCTCTTGTCCTCTCGGCCTGCCCAGGCCAGCTCCGACCCCTTCAGCACAGAGCAGAGCTGAGACTCGTACCTGCTGTCCCTCACCCTGACGTGTGGCTGCTGCAGCAAGTCCCTGTCCACAGCTGGAATCCTGCAGCCCTGGACACCTGAGAGGCTGGGGAGCAGCTGCACATCCCAGTCTGACTCCGAGGAGCTCCTGCTGAAGGCGTGAGCAGCCTCTGGGCTCTGGGGAGCAGGCGGGAGGAGGCCGGGGCTCTGTGCCCGCTCCGTGCCCCGCCTGGGCACGTCGGGAGCTCCAGGGGCTGCTTCTTCTGCTGCCCTGACACGGAGTGAGCAGCAACATCTGCCTGCAGCCACAGGCACTGTGGGAGAGGGCAGGCAGCCAGCAGGGCAGCTGGTCCTGCTCGCTGTGCTCTCCAGAGCAGGCCTGTTCCCATTCCTGGGTGTGTTGTCATCGTCCCCTCCGCGCTGCTTCCCTTGGGATCTGTCCCTGCTCCAGCCACGCTCTCTGACAGTGCTGGCTGCAGCTGCCTCCCCAGCATCCAAACCTGCAGCCACAGGTCCTGGGGATCCCGGCTGGGATACAGGGTCCCCAGGGCTCTCACAGAGGCACAGATCCAAAGCAAGGGAGCTGTGAGGTCTTCTGGAGAGCTTTGTGCCCAGGGGCAGGCTGCCAGCCCCCACCACAGCGGGCAGGGCTGGCTCAGACACCTGCCCTGCACCCTGTGCCCCCATCCCACCACCCACTGGCTCCATCTGTTCACCCGCAGGGGAGAGGCCAAAACCCAGCTCCAGCCTGGGCCTCTTTCCCACCTGGGAGCTCTGTCTGGAGCACAGCTGGCGCTTCCTGGAGGCAGGCTGTGCTTGGGGAGGGTGGCTGACAGACCCAGGCTGTGTATGAGGTTCAGATGAAGGAGCCATTGCCTCTCTGACAGGAGTGGGTGCTGCACGAGGCCCCCAGCCCAGCTCAGGAGCCAAGCCTAAACCTGAAGCCCCCAGCCCAGCCTCCCCTATGGTGCCATGGGCAGCACAGACCCCTCTGCTGAGCCCTGCTCCCCTTGGCAGCTGCAGGGAGCTGTGCTTTGACAAGTCCCCTCCTCCTCTGGGATCTTTGACCCTGTCCTTGGGGAGGCAGGGGGAATGTCCCTGCATCTTCAGGCCATGATCCAGCTCTGTATCCGTTACCAGTTCCACAGCACCCTGCTCGGGCTGTTCCCCTTCCTTTCCCAGCTCTGCTGGCAGTGGCTTGATTCCTCCAGTGCTGTGTGCTTGAGGCACTACACGTTCATCTGCCAGGCAGGACCAGGGCACCCTGGGAGGAACCATCAGTTAATGCTCACCCAGCCCCAGCAACACTCCCCCCAGGGAGACGAGGCCTCTTCTGCAGTGCAGGATGTTTGTAGCCCTTGCTCAGGAGCAGGGAAGCAATTTTAGCCTGGTGAGGCTCAGAATGACTCTGCTGCTGGCAGAGATGGGCAGCACAAGCAATCTCAGCCTCCTCAGCCCAGTGCCCAGGCACAGGGGGGCTACAGAGCAGCAGGGTTTGAGTCAGACACAGGGACAGAAGAGGTAGGCTCAGCTGCCCTTTCTAGTTTATGGGGCACTAGGAGTCTGTGGGGAGTTCCCTGAAGGAGAAACCCCATGGAAATGCAGGAACATCTTCCATGGTTTGTCTAAGCTTTGCCCAGCAGATGCCAAGCTGGTCCAGCTTCAGCCTCTGATCCCCAGGCACAGGGACCCCATTCCATGGATGTGCCATGCAGCACCCTGCTGCCTTTGGGCTCCAGGAGTACCCAGATCCCCAGACTTACTTGGCTGACCACTCCACGAAGCTGTTGGTGAGCTGGGAGATGACACGGTCCACAGGGATGTACTGGGAGCTGTCCCTGGCAAACCTCTGGTGCTGGGGGCTCTGGAGATGCTGGAAGGTGGCAGAGGCCCTTTAACAACACTCAAAGCTTTGCCAGGAGGGGAATTTGCAGTAACAGACACTTCCCACAGCCTAACAGACCAGAGGGCAAGGGGACAGAGCCAATGTCTGCCAGGTTTGGGAACACACAGAGTGTCCTGTTCCCTGCTCCTGCTGATGAGGAGGCTGTGTCTGGATCCAAGAGCAGCCCACAGCTGCAGGAAATAGACTCCACCACCACTGTCTGGCACTAACAACTGGGCTCTGAAAGCCCCCTTGCTTGGCACCTTCCAGGAGATAAAAAACCTCCTCCCACCTTTTCACTCTGCCTGTGCCCCATGGCTGCCATGGAACAGCCTCTTCACCTTATGGATCACGCAACAGGATGGTCCTCGAGGCTCTTGCATCCCAAGAGAGGAGCATGCTGTGCTCCAACCTTCAAAGCCCCTGTGCTCTGACCTGCTGGTCTGGGCACACAGACACACCACGTTCCCATCTCACAGGCAGATCCTGCTGGATACAGCAATTCCTCCCGAAGGAGCTCATAGTGCTAACGAGCATGACATGATTAACAAAACCTCTGAGTGTCCCCCACAACTCCTGCAAGGAACCAGCTCCCAGGGGAACCTTTACCTTCTGCAGCTCTTCAAAGGTCTCTTGGCAGCACTCACAAAACCCCCTCCTTTTCCTGGGCACATGTGTGGAGCGGGGACTCTTCCCCTCGGCGCTGTGCAGGGCACAGCCCTCAGCAGCCCTGCAAGGGACAGCACGGGGTCACCCTGCCTGACAGGGACAGCAGGGAGCAGCACAGGGCTCCTTGTGCCCACACCCAAAGGCAGGTGGTTCCCAGAGCCCAAGAACCAGCAGTGAGCAGGAGCAGGGTTAAACACTTGCACAGAAGGAGTTGCAGCCTACCTGGCTTGGCAGGAATTGGAGAGGCTTTTCAGAGGCTCAAATGGGCTGGAGCTTTTGGGTGCCAGGAAGTTGAGGTCAGGAAAACTTTGGAACTGGTGATGGAAGGGCCGGAATTGCCTGAAAGCAGCAGATCAGGACATCATGGTAGTGCTGGCAAGGCTTCAGAGCTGTCCCTCCTGGAGCCAGAGGGGCTCAAGGTGCCACCTCATTTATGATGAGATGCTGCCCATTGCTCTCCTGTGACTGTGCCAGAGTTCCCATTTCTGACTCCACATGAGAATGAAATTGTCATTTCATTTAACACATTTAAAGTGCTAAATTCAGTTCCTAGTAACAGCCCCAATGGGGCATGTTTTGGACAGAAGGCAAGTTTGCCTGCTCAGCCCAAATTCCACCTTTTGTCCCAGGGCAGAGCAGTGCAGTATTTCCAGCTTACCCCACTGCACAGGAGGGCTTTGATTCCCAGGCCACATCTCTCCCCTCACACTTCATTGCATGCAGCATGTAAACCCCAATATCTGACTCTTAACTGAGATGCCTTAAATGTTGCCTTTGGAATAATTAATTAGCTGGTAGAGTTACAGAGTCCTCAGAAACACCACAGGCATCAGGTCCCCTGTGCCCAAGGCTGTCCTCAAGTTACAGGCCCTGACCTCCTGTGCTTCAATCTCACTCCTCACTGCTGAGGGCTTGTGTGGATTAAGTGACCTGCTGAGGATCACACATGGAATCTGAGCAAGGAAGGAAACTGCTGTCAAGTCTCGTTTAACACCTTTTTTCTCCCTGACACACAAGACACCTGGATTGTTTCTCTAAACTCCATCTGCCTCCCTCTAGGAGAGAATCAACTTCCCAGTGTGGAACAGGGACTGCAGAGAAGCCAGGTTCTGCCTCATGGGCAGAAAAGTCCCTGGGAATGAAACCAGGGAGGGAGAGACCCCAAGGTTTTAGGGTAGGATATTTAGAAAGGTCTCATTTACCTGCTCTGGTCTTCAACTTTCAGAAAAGGGGGCTTCAATTTTCCTGTCAGAGAGAAACCTGGTTAGTTTTCCTGGCCAAATTCCCTACTTAGTCACTCATTCTCCAACAGAACTGGGCTCCAGGGCTGAGTGCATCAGAACTTCTGGCACTGGTGAATGCCAAGTGGTGGCCAAGCACAGACAAAACATCTCTAGGTGATCCTCAACAGCCCTGAGCCAAGTGTGCAGTGGGGTGACCAAACCCCAGGCAGCCCAACCATGGGATATTTCCACCTCTGAAAGAGTATTCAGCCATCCCTCACATATTTAATGCCTCCTCAGCCATACAGCCACTGGCCTAACCCCAAGCCTTCTGACTCCAACCCCAAGAACTGTCACACAACCCCTCCCACAATGTGCCACTGAGTATGAGAAGGCAACTCAGGAACTGCAGCAGCTGCTGCACTGGCTCAGAGCTCTGCAACAACTTCCAGCACCTTTTCCTCCATTCACCCTGCCTCAAATGCAGAACCTGGCTCATCACCCTGGCTCAGGCCAGGATGGTGATGTCAAAGCAGCAAGAGATGCTGGAGACAAACCAAGGTGCTGCCAGCCAAGCCTGGCACCAGGACACTACTCGAGAGCAGTATCTGGCCTCTGCTCTGTTCCCAAGGAGGGCAAACAGCAGCTTTGCTTCCTTTGGAGAGCAAGAAGAGAGAAAAAGAGTCTCAGCAGTGCATTGAGGGAAAATGTTTCCAGAGCCAGGCTGGGAGGGGAGGTTCCAAGGTCCCTCCTGTCCTGCAGGTACGTTCAACTCACATTACGCTCACCTTGGAAACCTGAGTCCTGATCTGGCTAAGAAACAAAAACCACCAAGGTGTTCCCACAAGGCATCTGCCTGACCCTGAAACCAAGCCTCTTCTGCCTCCCTCATGGCCTCTGAAGGGCCAGGAGTTTTGTTTTCTTGCGATCTCGGCACTCAATGCTATTTTTTCCAAAGATATTTCACCCTCCTTCCCCAGAAAGGCTGAGCCCACCTGTCCTCACCAGCCTCACCCTCTGCTTGCCTCAAATGTGCTGCTACGTCACTGAAGCTGCTATTTCAGTACAGGATCAAGTATTTTCCTTGCAAACACTGCCAAATGCTCAGCACTTCTGAGAGAGAGGCCACGTGCAGGCCCCAGATCCAGCTCAGATGGGTGCACGGGTCCTGAGTGATCCTAGCAGTGACAAACGGCTCTGATGCCACTGCAAGACCCCAGGCTGGGCTCAGAGTGTGCCCAGCACAGATCTCAGAGCTTGCAGGCACAATCTGTCACATCCAACAGCTTCTTGAGCATTTCTTCAGCACCTTCCCCTCACCCCAAATTGGGAAATAACTCCCAAGTGTCTCACACAGGGACAGGACTGGAGTCTGCTCCAAAGCGGCGCACGCAGTCAAACAAGTTGCAGACCAGCTGACGTCACCAGTGCCAATTTCAGCACCACAATCAGCTCTTGTCTAATTGCAGATGAGAACCTGGCTGTTCCCCCTCCCTCCTCCCTGCAAGAGCCATCCCCAGATCGGTGTCTCAGCAGCACATCTCAGCCCAACAGAAGTGAGTGGGCTGGGAGGAACACGCTCTCCTCTGCAGGATGCATTATTCCTCAAAACCTCCTTTAAGCTGCTGGATTCAATGTGCAGCAGCGCTGTTCTCAGGTGCCTTGGGATTCTGGGAGCTGGCAGCAAAGGCTTTTTAGGATTTTTAAACACAGTGTGAAATCAAAGGTCCTCAGCTGTCCTGGGAGGCTGCAGCCAGACTCCAGCAAGGAGTAACAGAACCCATTCAAGGGGAACTACCTAAAGAGTTGGTATATTTTGGGATTGCCAAAGGTTTTGATGTATTTCAAATTCTAAATGAGGCTTCTCCAAGCAGCTCCACATCTGAGCATAAACAGCAGCACAACTTCCAGGCCTACCTTTGTGAATTTTGGATCTGGAGGCAGGGCATTTCACCTAGAGAAAAAAGGGACACATTCAGCATGAGAGCAGCACAAGCACAGCTGCAGTTGTTGATCCCAGAGCAGCAGCAGCCTCACACACCACTTCAGAGCTCTTGTACCACCTAGAGCACCTCCCCTCATTCTGTCTTCCAAGTTACCCAGGGTTAGTTGAAATACAACATAAAGGCTGCCATGCCCTGTCCTTGCATCCCACCTTCCCTCTGACCTCTCCAATGCATTAACCAATCCTTTGGTGAGCCAGTGTACCAGCCACATCATCATCATCATCTTACTTTGCTTGTGTGTGTGGTTTTTGCCCTCCCTACTAAATCATCTTTATCTCAGTTAATGAGCTTTCTCACTTTTTCTCTCCCAGCCCTCTCCCCATCCCAGGGGGATCCCAGAGGGTAGCTGTGTAGGGCTGAGCTGCCCTCTGGGGTTAAACCATGACCCTTAATCCCTCAGGGCCAAAGTCAGTATTAGCTGTGCTATGAATGCTGATACTTAGCAACATCTACCTCATTCTCACCTGGATTTACCCTCAACTTTATAAAAATAAAAATTCTTTGAATTTTTTCATCTTCATCACTAGCACAAGCACCAGATTGGATCCAGCACCCTCCTGACTGGCCCACTGGCACTGAAGCTGCTACAAGAACTGTTCAAACCCTGAACTCCTGAAATTGGCTGCAGGTAAGTTGTTACCTCTGTCTTCTGGCACTGCTTCCTTGCTCCCGAGATGGCTCGCAGCAGCTGCTGGGCATAGGACAACATTTCTGTGCAGGTGGGATGTCAAAGAGCCAAAGCTGAGCCAGGGAAGGGAGCTGTTCCCCTCAGACTGCAGCCCACCCCCCATGGCACTGGGAAAAGCTGGAGCCCACAGCCCCTGGCAGAGCATCTCCCCCAGGAATGGTCCAAGATGAAGCCAAGAGAACACTTTGAGGGACAGCCCCTCTGTTTGCTCTCCAGCAGAGCTGGAGGCTGCTGGGGCTCTGCAGGAAGGAGACACTGGCAGGAGCTGTGCAGCACACAGAGCAGAGCCCAAGGTCTGGCAGCCCCAGAGGCTGAGCAGAGCCCAGGGACATGATCCAGACAGGCTCAGCCACAGCTGTATGTCACTGTCATCAGACTCTCAGGAACCTTTTACTCCAGACCTATTATTAGTATCAGAGTTCTACCATCTGTCTTTCCCATCACCCGCTCCCCATCCATCATGGGGACAGGAGCTGCCTTCCAGAACAGGTCCTCAAACACCAGCACTTCCTAATTAAACCCGAACAAATCCTGCCCTTATCACGATTGTACTTCCAGGTTAATTAGTAAAAACGGTCTTTTTGGAACAAATTGATGTACTGACCAAGATATTGACATTTCCTAATGTTCCACCTTCAGTAGATGACAATGTACCCTGTGTTTGCTGTTGCAAATGTGACAGTGGCACATTCTGTACACACAAATCTGGTGTGTGAGGGCAGACCCAGCCTTGGTCAGGATGGCATCACTCCAGGATATTTGCTTGCAATTTCTTCCTTCTGTTCTCCTCTTCTTACATCACTTCTGCTCCACCTGTCTCCAAAATCCCTCTTTACCAGCAGCCTCCCTGCACCCCACAGTGAAGGATACCATCCACGTGCAGGATCTGGACTCCCCACAGGCGAGCGTTGGCGAGGATGCTGCTGCCACTGCAGGTGTCCTGTACAGAGAGGTTTGGCAAAGCACAGCTCAAAGCACAGCCACGTGCAGCTCTAAACTGAGCTCAGAGCCCTTCCTGCTGCCCAACTGACAGAGTGTGGCTGTTACTAAAATCAGGGCACAGCAGTAAAGGATCGAGCTCATGCTTTATCCATCCCAAATTAACAGCAGCATCTTGGGCAAATGTTTAATCCCTGCTAAAGCATGAGCTTCTAAGTGGGCACTGAGATTTATCTGGCCACTTGTGACCTCTGGGAAAGGACTGCAGGAGAGCCTTTTGCCCCAGCTACATTGCTTTAGTTCTTCTTAGGCTAAAAATTCATCTAACAACAGGCCTTGTTTTAATAATTCTCTTGTGTTGAGCACCCAGATGGCTGGGACAGGCCTCAGAAGCACAACACTGGATGACACGGCTCCAGAAATAGCAGTGACCAGGAGCACTACACAACGTTCTGCAGGCCACAAGCAACTGCTTCGTGCCTTTCCTAGCCCCAGGATCTGCTCTGTCAGCAGGGCACGGGCTCTGCAGGAAGGCTGGCACTGGTTCTGCTCTGCTCAGCAGAGCTCTGAGCACACCCAGCCCCAGCAGAGCCCATCCAAGGCTGCTCACCTGGTTCTTCATGGCCTTGTTCAGCAGCTCCTTGCCCCGGCTCAGCAGTGCCTGTGGAGAGAGGAGACATGAACAGGTCATGGCAAAGAGCTGGAGAGCAGCAATCCCTGGGGATCCCCACACTCTGCTGGGCTCATCTCTGCCAGTCGAGAGTGCCTTTCAGAGAATGCAAACTGCAGAGAGGACCACTCAACTGCACCTCCAGCACCAGCCAAGGCTTGGAATTATTGACCAGCAGGGAAATGAAGGCTCCACAGTGAGCCAGGAGGGAGCAGCAATTTAGCTTGGAAACTGCCTGCTGCATAATGGAATTGTTCAAGCTGGAAAAGCCCTGTAAGGTCATCAAGTCCAACTCCTCCCCAGCACAGCCAAGGTCACCACTGACCCATGTTCCCAGGTGCCACACCCACAGAGCTTTTAAATCCCTGCAGGGACAGGGACTCCACCACTGCCCTGGGCAGCTGTGTCAGGGTTGGTCAACTCTTTCCATGAAGGAGTTTTCCCTAACATCCAATCTAAACCTGTGCAGCACAGCTTGAGGCTGTTTCCTCTTGTCCTGTCACTTGTTATCCAGGAGAAGTGACCAAGCCCCACCTGGCTACAACCTCCTGTCAAGGAGCTGTAGACAGATCAGGTCCCCCTGAGCCTCCTGAACATGCTGGCCAGGGTTAGGAACATCCTGGGAACTGAGCCAACAGTCTCAGCAGATTGGTTCAGCTCTTTGTAAGACAAGGGACAGTGCTGGGAGCCAGGACAGGGGACAAAAACTGGGAGAAACCTCTGCAGCTCAGGTTTCCCACTGCAGGTGGTTCAGCTCCAGCTGGCAGAGATTCCCCAGGCCTGGACTGGGGCAGCTGCCTTTCTCCAGTCACAGCTTTCAGCAGTCACCACATTCAAGGTGGGATGTTGGCTGGAGTTTGGCCACAAGCATTTGTGAGCAGAAAGCCCAGCTCCAACAGGCAAATGGGACCAGAAAAAGCTCCTTCCTGCAGGAGGCCCTCATGGATCTCCTCCCAGGGTACAGGGGCCTTGCCCTGTGTCTGTGAGTACCCAGAGTCTGCAATGGTTTTCCCTGTCTGTATTTCTCTGGCTTTCTCACCACACCTGTGCCTGTTCCCTCAGGAAGCCAGCCAAGGCCTCCACATCCCCTGCCATTCCAGCAGATTTCCCTGATTACAGCCCAAAGCTGTGACATGCACGTTTGAGTAGACAATGATGGCAGACATAAAGAACAAGGCTATGAATAGGGAAACATGAACAGAGCAGGGGAAAAAACCACACACAGTATTTGCTCAGAGCAGGAAGAAATCCACCTTCCAAAACTGTCCCAGATTCTACCCTCCAGACCCCTTTGTAGCTCTTACAGTGCATGGTGGTTTCTGGTGAGGTCTGGCTGGGGTCCCTTTGGGGGCAGCAGGCACTGAGCTGGTGCATTTTGTGCCTTGTGCAGCTGGGCTGCTCTGCTTCTCCTCCCAAGCCCTGGCCTGGCCCCGCTTGGCCTCTCTGTTGCTGGACACCACGCAGGTGACTTCTTTGCTGAGGAAGCTTTCAGTCACCTGCAGTGAGACAGAAGAGAGCAGCTCTGCAAGTGCCTGACCCTGAGCTGACAGAGCCCTGCTGAACAAAGCTGCTGTCCCAGCTCAACCCCCACACAGCCAGAGGCTGCTGGGAGCAATCACATTCCTTCTTTCATTCCATACTGACCAGGAGATCCTGTGATGCCCTAGAGATTCACTGCAAATAGTCACCAGAAATTCAGATCCAGACATCCAGGACTC